>PVKE010003286.1:0-73713 GCA_004027555.1 Craseonycteris thonglongyai
GGGGTGTGGGGGGCCAGTAGGGTGGGGTGCAGCAGGACTCTGATCTGGGACAACTCGGGTTGGCATCTCAGCTGCTCCACTTTCGAGTGACCTGAGGCAAGTTCCTTCAACTCTTCGAGCCTCCGTCTCATCCATAAAACTGAGTTCTACCAACCACTGAAGGTGGCTGTGAGGGTCAAACAAAATGATGCACAGAAGTGCTTATCTGGGCACCAGGTTCCTGCCCAATATCATCACTGAAACTATCATTTCAGGTTGCAGAGCACGTAAGAACTGAAGTGGCATCTGTCTGGGGTGGCGGTGAGATGCCATGTCCCCCATGTTCTGTTTGCACCTCTCACTCCTCAGCCCCTTACCTCATTCCCTCGCCTCCTCCTCCAGCCTGATATCTAGACCAACTTCATCACACCCTGGGCTCTCAAGGCCTTGGTTCAGGTCCATCGGGTGTCAGTCTGGGGGTGGGGCCTGGAGCAGGCCGCGTGTCAGATTCACCCTCAACAGGTGCCCAGGCAATTCTCTGGGTGGCAATAGGGCCCAGAGACTCGCCTGGGCACCTGTTATTCAGGGTGAGTCTGAAACGCAGCGGCTCCCATAACCAAACACACAACAGACTTCTCTGGCTAGGAGCCAAGGCCACTAGTAAGAGAAAGAGTGGCTGACGCAGATAGAGGGTAACAGAGAGGGAGTAGCTAGAGGGGAGAAGGAACAAAGGCACATCTGACGGTCTAGGAAAAAGTGTAAATATGGTGTCAGGTTTTTATTATTTACCTTAAACATTATGTAAACATTTACGTAAACATTAAAATAGATCCTAAGAAGAAACAGGGTGAATTCAGAGTCATGTAAGAAACTGGGTGACATCCTCTCAGCATCAGAGGCTGAGGGCTGTGTGTGTTGTATTTAATCATGACAACACGCCCTGCAGGCAAGACTCTTTCCCAGCCCCATTCTGCAGGTGGGGAAACTGAGGCTCAGGTAGGTGACCACATTGGCTCCAGGTCACACAGCTAGTATGCAGCAGAGCAGGGGGCAGATCTCAGGTCTGACTGAAGTGCAAGGCTGTCATTACGTGTCCCTGATCACTCTGGCCCCTCAGAGACCCCTTTGCACAGCACCCCAAACAAGGCTGGCACTCAGGAACTATTTCTGCGATTTTCAACTGGGCCCATGTTCCGTGTTCCCTTCCCAGGCAAAGGCTGGGCCCATCAGATGCGGAAGTGAAGCCAGGAAAGAAGGATGGCTTCCTTCTTTCTGGGCCCCCCAGGACAGATGGTGCCCCCACACAGAAAGGAAAACCAAGGCGGCACCGCAGAGAAGAAAGAGCCCCACTGATGCACAGAGCACAGAGGTTTGAAAGGCCCAGTTCCCACATGTGGGGCCTGTTACCAAAGAAGATTAAAATAACGGGGAAAACACCCCAGGAACCGTGAAGCCCTAGACCATCTGGAGTTTTATAGTACAGGCAGGGGAAAATCAGAACCTAATTGAAAAAAGTCCGCTGCAATCCATTACCGCTGCATGCAGCTCGCAGAACCAAGGACAGCAGATGAAAGACAGAAGGGAACTATCCTGGAGCTGGGGAACAGCACCCTCTTCCCCTCTAGGCCAAGCCCCAGGACCCTGCAAGCGCTGGCTGGGGGAGGGGAGAGCACAGGGTCAGAGGTCAGCACACTCAGCAAGCTGCACCGAGCCTTGCCTTCTTGGGTAGAGGGGTAAGTGAGACCATGCAGAGAAGCCGCAGCACAGTGCCAGCTGCTGCTGGGCATGACTGGGCTCTGCCTCTGGCCCCCGGGGAAGGATCGTGGGACCCCGTGCTGCAAGCTGGAGGCCATGAGGCCTCGCTGGGCTCTGGGCTGGGCTCCACCAACAGCCACAGACTTGGGCAAGTCACCTCATTTTTCTTCTCTCTAAAATGGGGCCACCGCAAACGGCAGCTAGAAGTAAATAAAAGGACGTGCCCAGTGTAGGAACTGGTGCACAGTGGGTGCCTAATGAATGTTAAGTTTCCTCCCTGCAGCGGACATGGCCCAAAGAGGAGGGAGGCCCCGCTTTCTCATGCTCTGGCTAAGGATCTCAGCACAAACCATAAGGAGGGGGTTTGGGGGAGCAGGGCATGGGTGGGGGCCGGGGAGGAAATGCCTCTACTTCTGGCATTTGCCAGTGACTTGCTTCTAAACAAACACATTTCTGGTTTAAGGGTAAAATATATTGGGTTACAACAGTCTGGCAGGCCATTCGGGGATCAGCTTCTCATTTTGGGACAAACTTTTAAGTAACTGCAACAATGATTTGGATAGGAACTGCGGTGCCAGATCCTGCTCTGAGATGTCAAATCGTTCTGAGCTTGGCTAGCTTGAAAGGCCAGTCAGTGGGGAGTTGAGGGCCAGTCCTCAGCCCCACGCCCTGGGAGGGGCGCTCGGGTCCGAGATTACTGTCCAATGGGCCCCCATGGGGTTTGCCTGGGCCCTGTGCTTCGCCAGTCCTCAGGGAGAGGTCAAGGCAGGAAGGGGAGGCACAAATGTGGACAGAGTTCTGAGAGGTGAGGCTGGAGGGCACCAGATTGGGCTTTGTGCTCTGTGAAGCCACTGAGGGTCCTCTCTAGCTCTGGGTACATAGCGCTGTTTGAATAAAGCAATGGACAGGCAGATGTGTGCAGGAGGGAGACTGTGATCTTTAACAGCAGCTATCACATTTACTAGGTGCCCGGGACGGGGCCAAACGCCCCCTAAACACAATCTCCTCAGTCCCATGAGGCCAACACAATACCCCTTGTGACAGAGGCAGAGACTGAGGCCTGTGGAGCTTATATGGGAGTCTCAGAGCTCATAAGGGATGGAGCCTCGGCTGGCCTCCAGTGCCCGAGCTCCGTGCCCTGGGCCACACTCGTGTTCTGAGCAGCCATGACCAAGGCTGTGCTGTGCGATCCAAGGCCGGCGTGGGGGGCTCTCTGCGTCTGTTCAGCTCTCTAGGCCCTCACACCCTCTAGAGAAGCTGGCAGGCTGAGGGAGGGGTGGGGGCACACAACAGGCAAAGAGAGAATGGGCCAGAGATCTGGGCAGAGACACGCCTCCCTCCCAGAGCCGACCAGGGTGTGCCTGCCCCTGGGAAGATGTTTCTAAGACTGATGGGACAGGGGCTGCAGGCCCCTCATTCCTTCCTCACCAGAACTGTACTGACAGCTCTGGGCTGGGTGCTTCTGCAGCAGAAGGTCCTGTCCAGGCAAGAAATGAGTTCCTGTTCCCAGTCAGTGAGGACCAGGAGGCTTACACCACCCTTCAGGGTTCTGTGGAGGCCCCCAAAGTAGGAGGTGCAAGAGGGGACCGAGTCTGCTCACCAACTAGACAGATGGGATCCGGGTGAGTTCCCAAGGCTGAGTGGTGGCTAGACGTCATCTGAGATGAGGAGAGAAGCTCGGCCCAGGGCCAGGACCCAGCAGAGTGCAGGCTGCACAGAGAGGCTGACACTTAACACACGCCCAGCCACCAGCCACAGACCTGTCAATGCCGACACACACACACACTGACACCTCCTTCCCAACCAAGCCATACGTCAAAGACACTGTCCCAGGACACCAACACACAGCACTGACTCACATACACATGCTTCACGTCACCGAGACACACAGGCCAGCACACACACACTCACACACACACACACACACACTCAAGCCCGACCCCACCACAGGCACAAACATACACACTTCCCAGACACACTGACACACAGCTTGAGGCAAGCACATGCCCTAAACTGGCCGATGCCTCAGCACACGGTAAGCTCACCGCAGTTTTCATGGGCACAGGGAGAAGACTCACCCAGAAACAACATCCAGAAAAGGCTTCCAAGAGGTCAGCACATAAAAACATGTCTTCACGCCAACATTTCTACACCCAGCACAGACAGACCCACGGACAGTCATGTTCTTACCCACTCTTTCCATGCTGCCAGGTAGCCCCCAGGAGATGGCACTGAGGCTGCAGGCAGGAGGGGCTGAGCCCATTGTACCTCCTGACTTTCCTGGACTGGCTTGGCTTTGGGGATGGAGCCACAGGCCACTCTTTGGCCCCACTGACCTCTAGATCAATGCCCACTCCTTCTTCCCATACCTTCTCGCCCCCAGGACTTTGCCCAGGGCATGTCCACTGCTCACAAGACTCATCTATTTGCCTGTTGTGTCCTCTGTCCTTCCAGGCTTGTCTCAAGCCTCTGCATCCCTCCTCACCCACCAACCAGGCCCTCCCTCATCCTCCCACTCCCGCCCTTCTCTGAGGCCACCCTTCTTGTTCCTCCTGGCCCCTGACAGGACTGCCTCTCTCACTGCTCAGCATCTACGCAGACACTGCACCCTCCCTGGGGCCTGGCCCTGCTCCTAGGAGCTCGTCCCCAAGAGGGAAGGTAGACATAGGCGGGAGAGCCATACGGCAGCCCCTCCATCTCCACAGCCAGCAGAGAAGTATTACTCCTTCCTGGTCTCACCTCTACAGATGATGCAGCGTCCAACCATGAGAGCTGGGGGTGAGGTGGTGAGTGCAGCTTCAGGAGGAGGAGGGAGAGGAACCATGTGAATGACAGGGTCCTCTCCAGCTCCCAATGTCAACCCTCCCCCAAATCAGCTCGCCTCCACAGTCCAGGCAGGATGGCTCCCGGCACGAGCACAGCCCGGGTTCAGGTCTGACTCCCCCACTTTCTGGTCCCTGTGAACTTCAGTGTTCTCATGGCAAAATGGGGTGAGTGCCCGTTATGGCCATCAGGGTGTGGCCTTGGTATTGGGCACAGGACAGTTAGTCCCCTTTTTGGCTCCTCTCTTGAAGTTCAAGGAGAAACAGCAGGGGATGAGTCCAGGATGTGAAAAACATCAAGGTCTGAAGACCCGATTCTAGCCCTAGCTCTGTCACAGGTTGCCTTAAACCAGTCACCTGCCTTCCTTGGGCTTAATTATCCAGGGCCGCCTGCCCAGGATGGGTGGGGCAGTGGGGTGAATGTGCACCGGGGTCACACGGGTCGCAGTTGCATTAATGCCCATCTTTGAATTTTTTTAACTTATTTTTATTATTTGTTTATTTATTATTGTTTTTGACAGAGAGAGCGGGAGAGAGGGAAAGAGAGAGAGAGAGAGAGAGAGAGAGAGAGAGAGAGAGAGAGAGAGAGAGAGATACAGAGACAGAGAGAGAACTGAACTGGGGGACCTCCCAGTTCAGCATATGGGTCCACATGGGCCGGGGCCGGGATTCGATCCCTGGTCCCTGGTGCTGCAAAGTGAGCGCTTAACCCACTGAGCCATCCCGGCTTCCCCTAATGCCCATCTTTGCATGACTGACAGCCTCCCGGGCTTCCAGGGGAGAAAAGAGATCCAAGACATTCCACCCACCACCTGAAAGAAAACCTTCCGTTGGATCACTGGGAATCATTACAGATGTACAACATGCAGAGTTTCCGTGTGGGGTCGTGGGTGGGTGGGAGCAACCTGCCCAGGATGTCCCAAGAGGCTCTGGGCCCCCACCTGGTGAGCAGGCAGTGCCCAGAACCAGGCCTGTGAGGGGCAGGGGCAGGGCTGGGCCAGACTTCCAGTGCGGGCAGCTCTGGGAGCAACAGGGAACTGCGGAGATCTTGGTGGGGCAGGGGGAGTCACAGTGCGCAGTGTCAGGTGCTACCCTACAGGGAGGAGGTGAATGACCTGTTCCCAGGTGCTCAGAAACAGAACCAGGCGACAGCGTGTTCATCGGGGCTGCTTGGAGGGCACAAGATGGTTCCTAGGTTACCTTCAGGGACATCCAATGGGTCTAAATCAGGTTGGACCTGCCTGCCACCTGGGGCCCAGTGGGATGAACAGGACAGGCTAACCTACTTCAGCACTGTCACCACATTCTCACCCACCACAGATCTACTAAGGGGCCCCAAGGTGGGCTGGCCCTGGGCAGTGCCTGGATTCACGGTGGGTGCTTAGTAAGGTAGATGGAAGGAATGGTGACAGCCCAGCTTTCTCACTTGAGCTAGTGAAGGAAGGCCAACTGCAATTAGAAACCATTAGAAACTAGTGAAACCAACCAACCAAATGAATTCCAACTCATGGAGGGCTGAGAAGCCAGGAAGAGACAGAGGCAACCCTTTCAATAGCAAGTGGCTCCATCTACAGAGCCCTCCTCTATCCTGGTCCCAGCAGCATCATAGCAGCCCCAAGGGAGGCTGGGCTGGGGCAGAGGCTCACTCTGGGGCTTCTCAGTAGCTGGGAGCTGCTGCCAACGCCGCCCCGCCCCCAGCTGTCTCACTGTGCAAGGGGCATCCAGCTATAAGCCAGGCACCTGGCTGGTTCAGCCACGAAGGAGGCCACTGGGCCAGGTATCCTGAGGAGGGCCCTGTGCTGGGCCTTGGTTCTCATCTGTCAAATGGGAATGTATGAAAGAGCATCATGCCTCTACCCACGTATCTCAGGGAAGAGATAACTTAGTGGAAAGCAGAGCAAACAGGAGCAAATTTCAGGCTTTTGGGTTTCAAAATCCCAGGCCTTAGGGTTGAATGGAAAGAACCCTGGAGACAGGGATGAGTCACTCACAGTTAATACTGCAAACAATCTTTCTGCTCTAAGCCCATCTGAGAGTGCCCAGCACTGGGCCTGGCACAGAGCACGCTTTCATGAGTATCTGTTAATGAATGAAAGAACCAAACAACAAACAAGTGAACTTTGAGGGAAGTGTGGGCCAGGGCAGGGGAGCCCCACAAATCAGTGGAGGCCAGACGATGCTTCTTGGGGAGGAAGAGCTAAGCTTCCTGTGCTCACACCTCTGGACCCGTGCTCCAGCTGGGCCAGGGGCACTGGAGGGAAAGGAAGACACACATAGATGGCAGGGATCTCTAAAAGAGGGGAGGCTCTGAGCTCTGCCCTTTCACCCCTGGGGCCAGGCCCTGGGCGTGTTGATAGCACCCCCAGCTAGGCTTGTGGGATGTGGAGCAGGGCTCCTTCAGGGTGGGGCCCAGGTCCCCTGGAGGCAGGGCTCTGGATGTCTCAAGAGGTCCCACCGTCAGCACAGCGGCCCCAGGCAGCCTGTCAGATGCATGGGGGACAGCTGGACTCCGGCCAACGACAGGGCAGGATGCTGAACAGCTCAGCAGGTGCCTGTGTGAGAAAACATTCTGAGGACCCCTCAGTTCAGGGTAAGCCCCCCACACTCCAGAACTTAGATGCAGCCAAGAGAAAAGATGGGCAGTGGTCTGTGAGCTGCTTGCAATTTGCTACCCAGCATTTGGGCGCTTGAAATAGGAAGGGGGTCAAGAACAATGTTAAAGTTACTGTTTTGTTCCTTTCTGACTTGAGTTTGTGGACTTCAGGTTCAGACCTGACATACATAAAACAGAGGCCATGGTCTGGCCCCCTCCTACAGAGGTGGTAAAGGGAGGAAAAGTGCTTCTGAGGAGTGCGTGCAGCAGTCTTTCTGTGCGCTGCCTCATTGACACTGCAGGGCACCCTGGACAGAACATGCTACACCATCCTCTTTCACCAATGAAACAGAGGCTCCCAGAGAGCCCGGGCTCAGGGCACCCAAGGAGTAAGGGCAGCATTAGGACCGAACCCAGGGCTGTCCGGTGCTAAAGCCCTTGCCCCTGTTCTTATATCATGGTCAACAAAAAGCAGAATGGTCTACACACAGGGGTGTCCAACCTTTGGGCTTCCCTGGGCTGCACTGGAAGAGGAGGGGTCGTCTTGGACCATGTGTGGCATGCACTGACATGGGCAGTGGCTGAGGAGCTAGGAGGAGCGCAAAGAAATCTCATCATGGTTTGGGAAAGTTTGCGAGTTTATGTTGGTCCACATTCGAGGCCGTTCTAGGCTGCCTGCGGCCCACAGGACCCTCAGTTTGGACAAGCTGGGTCTACAGATTTTGGAATCATTAGGCCATGGGAAAGATATAGCTAGAAACAAAGAATTAAATGTGTCACATGACCAGAAAATAACAATACTACCAATAACAGTCCCTACACCAGTATTCAGAATTGCTGAGAGTGATTACTTCCCTTAAGACCTAAATTCTCCCGCTGTTCAGCCTAACGCAATTGGAAAAATCTAGAAGGGTCTGGGGAAGATGCCACAGGGTCTGGAAGGACATTTATGCCTTCTGCTGGGCCAGGCAGGCCCTTGCCCAGCCCTCATGAGAGCCTTCCATCCCTTGGGCAAGGCAAACACACCCTGTGGTCATCACATGAGAAAATGACCCTGTAAATCAAAAAAACATTATAACCGTACGATAAGGTGGGAAGGGTTCCTCAGGAGAAACCCGCTGCAGGACACTTCACTGAGAACCAAGCGGGTGTCCGGAGGGCATTCTGGGGAGCAGGGCCCCGCCCACAAGCCTGGCCTGGCTGCACTGGCTGACTCAGGGGGACACCTGGAACCCATTAGCATTATGTCAGGAATAACGTAAAATTAAAACATTTAACTTTGGCTTCTAACATTAAAGACAAAAAGAGAAAGATGCCATTGTGCTGAGCCACTCAGCTATGACTTGGGCACCCATAAGTTTCAGAAAATAAATCGCTGCTTTGCACTTGGGCCCGGCCAGGGCCCTTGGCTTGCCAGTGGGGACTGGTGACTGAGAATGAGTTCACAGCTTCGTCCTGGGGGAAGCAAGTTGGGAGCCGGGGTGGGGCTGGGGGCCTGGGATCCAGGTGAGGCCGTCTGACTGCTCATTCACTCCCCATGGCAGTGCCAGTTATATATGCCCATCCTGCCCCTCTCCTCACCGGCCTCCCAGTTTCCACCCCAGCCGTTGCCCTTCTATCCATCATGAACCTGCAGTCAGAGAGATTCCTTAGTGGCAAACCTGTATTGCTACTGCTCAAAACCCACTGATGGCTTCCTACTGCCTTCCGGGTACAAGCCGAGGTCCTTAGCCTGGAGTTCCCAGCCCCACACCCTCTGAATCTGTGGGCCTTCCAGCTCTGCCTGGCTCCCAAGTCCCTTTTCCACTCTAGGCTCCAGTTACACCGACTCCTTAGGCTCTCAGAACTTCCTGTACTTTCCGTGCTTTTGCATATGCTGTTCCCTCAGCCTGGAATCTCCTCTGGCCTCAGGGCTCCGCTCCAGGGGTGCTCCCCTGCAGAGACTCTGGGCTTTGAAGCGGGTCCTGGGCCAGATTGCTCTCTGGGTCCATTACAGCCCCGGGGTAAAAGCAGGGCGGTTGGGCTAGGCTGCGTGGGAACCCGAGACTCACACAATGTCAGTGCTGACTGGCCCAAGGGGCCCTCGTATTACGGGTGGGAGCACTGAGCAGCCCAGAGAGGACAGGGCTGGTTAAGGCTTCTCCTGCCCACCCTCCAGCCCCCCTAGCTTTGTCCCTTTTCTTAAGGCAGGCTCTTCCTGCTCCGCATGCTCAGTCTGGAGTACAAAGGGCTCCAGAGTCACGCAGGCCTGAATTCGAATCCCAGCTCCTTCCAACTCTATGACTGGCAGAAACCACCCAGCCTCTCTGGGAGTCAGCCTCTCCATTGCCGTAACAGTATAGTGTTACCTCCTCCCGGGGCTGTGGAGAGTTAGCCTCAGGCACCGCTGTAACACTGCCCAGTGCCACCCACCACCCCCTGTGCAGACGGACAAACAGGACAGAGGGTCAGTGACAGGATAGACACGGAGGGTCCCGGCGCTGGGAAGGCAGTCTGGGCGGTCACAAAGCCTGACTTGCCTGGTGGCACAAGAGAACAGACTGCAGTTCATTCAGTCATTCACTAGCCATTCATTCATTTCCTCACTCACACATTCACTCAGCTAAGTGCACGCAGCTAGATACCAAAATACACCGTTAGTGAAAAAAGCAAGTTACCAAACAGCATATCTGGGCTGATTCCATTCTAGTAAAGAGTATAATTATCATATCCACAGAGAAAAGTCTGAAAAAACTACTCTAAAATGTGAAATGGTAGTTATTTCTGAGTGGTGTAGTTAGGGGTAATTTCTCCTTTCTTCTTTATACTGTACTATCTACTTTCCACTTCTAGGTACATTCTTATTGCTTTATATTTTGTACTTTGCTGTTTCGTTGAAAATTAAATACCAAGTCGGGAGGCAGTGTAATACTTGCGTAGACTGATCTAGGTTGCAGAACTAGACTTCCTTCTTAATTCTGCGTGTGACTTTGGTTGCATTGTCCTGTGTCACAGGTCTTGGGGACAGACTCTGCCACCCTCCATGTGGAACCAGAAAGACCTGAGTCAGGTCTGGACCCAGCGCTTGCTTCCATCCTATGTGTGACTTCCCTCTGAACTCAGTTTGTGCACAAATATATAGGGACAATGCCATGACCTCCAGAGGGAAGCTGAAGATCAAAGAAGTCATGCATGGGTGGTGAGCAACTTTCAAACGCTTGTGGATGAAGCCCACGACAATGACGGCTGTGTGTCCATCACACTGGATCTCTCCTCACAGGGTGACGTTGCTGAGGTGTTCCGCGTGTGGTGATCAGTGATGAGTGGAGAGTCTCGGGAGATAGTGGCTGGTTTAGTGAAATAGCGGTGATACGAGCACGTGACAGTGATGGGTGTCACTCGATGCAGCCTACACCATTATGCCTCTGCTCCCATCACTTTCTACGTAGAGTGCCTGTCTCCTGCCACATCACCTGGCGAAGTTCTGCTCGTCCTCCAAGCCTCAGCTCATATGACACCTCTTCCAGGGAGCCTTCTTTGATCTCCCCACTGCTGGGGCTGAGCTCCTCTGGGGTCCCACAGCCCTGCCCTTCACTGACCGAAGCCCTGAGGACTCGGGATTGTAGCTGTCAGCATGTGTGTCTTTCTCTCCCGCCAGCTAGGGATGTGAGTCAGACACAGGGTGGTGCTGGTCCCACAGGCTGGCCTCTCACTCCAGGGCCCAGCAATGGACTGAACAAGCAGGAGGGGCTCCGGGCACGTTCTCTGATTGGGACAATCTGTTCAGTCAGGGTTAGCCACCCTTGTCCCATCCCCCCAGCCCTCTTGGGTAGGGGACAGGCTCTTTTCTTTAAAATCACAGAAGGTCTGAGTTGGAAAGGGAGTTAGAAGAAGCCTGTCCACTTTACAGATGGGGAAGCTGGGGTTGGGGAAGGAGACGGGATTGGCTCAAGGATGCCCATTAAGTCGGTGGTGATGCCAAGACAGGGAGTCAGGTCTCCAGACCCCCAACCCAGTGCTCCCTGACCTCTAGTCTTGGGGGCACTCTCCTCCTCACACCCAGAGAAAGGGCAGCAGAATCAGCTCCTCTGGCATTCTCACAGAACTGGCTCTTGACTCCTGGGTCCTAAGCTTGTCCACTTTCACTGCCTGGCAATGCCTTTAATGGATGGATGGTGTTACTTATCTGTGTGAGGTCCCCTTGACCCAGGCAAAATCCTCCCTGATACACCAACAGCCAAAGCTCTCCGCTGGGCCCTGCAGGCCCGCTCAAGCCTAGAACCACAAGGCCCTGCATTAAAATGCATTTGCTAACTGCATGCACCACAGTGGGCTTGCATCATTTTTGGAATGATTGTACATTCTGGAACACAAACTTGGTGAACTGGGCTCAGACCAGGTCTGACAAAGTCTATTTCCTTGCCTCTCCCTTCGTGCTGAGCCAAACCTGGGCTGCCAGAGATGGCCGAAGCAGATCAACAGTAATTCTCGTTAGAAATATGCTCCATAAAGTCCATTCTATTCTCCTCAAGGAGCCAGCAGCAGCCCAAAGAGGTCCAACCTGAGGCTGCCTTTGTGAGGGGCAGGCAGTGGGGAGTACTTTTGCTTTCTCATAAACCTGCGCCTGTTATGTTTTCCATATTTTCTGCAATAAGCATATAAGACTTCTATAAATATTTAGTTTTTTAAAAACCCAAGAACAGAATCTTCCTGCTTTTTTGACTCCTCCCTACTGGCCCGCCTCCCTTGTTGCTTCTTTGCATGGGGGCGTTTCCTGCTGAACATGGGCCGAATCTCTCTCCTCCAGCTGCCAAGCTCTAACTGGACCCTGGGCCTGCGTACCTTACCTTCTCAACAACTCCACATTTTAAAGGTAACTCTAGCCAAAGGCCATCCCAGTAGTCCTGGGACCTGAACATAAACCTGTCTGACTCCAATGTGTTATTTCCTCTTTTCTACTATACCTCTTTGGACCTCAGTTTCCCCATCTGTAAAATAAAGGGGAGAAGACTGAAGATGATCTCACAGGTCCTTTCTGGCTCTGGATGGCACTAGTATGACTGGCTTCTTTCTCTTAGCATGATTTCAAGGTTCATCTGTGTTGTGGTACACATCTATACTTCGTTCTTTTTTATGGCTGAATAATATCCCATTGTATGGATATGCCACATTTTATTTATCCATTCATCAGTTGATGGACATTTAGTTTGTTCCCACTTTTTGTCCATTATGAATAGAGAACTGCTATGGACATTCATGTACAAGCTTTTGTGTAGACATATGTTTTCATTTGTTTTGGGTACATACCTAGGAACAAAATTGCTAAATCCTATGGTAACTATATTTGTTTGCAAAACTGATGGACTATTTTCCAAAGCAGCTGCACCATTTTACATTCCCATCATCAGTGTATGAGGGTTCCAATTTCTTCACATCCTTGCCAACACTTATTACCTGTATTTTTTATTATAGCCATCCTAGGGCATGAAGTAGTGTCTCATTATGGTTCTGATTTGCATTCCCCTGATGGCTAATGGTGTTGGGCATCCTTTCATGAGCTTTCAGCCATGTTTTCTCATTGGCAAAATGTCTACTCAAGTCCTTTGCCCTTTTTAAATTGGGTTATTTTTCTTTTTCATTATTGAATTGTAAGTGTTCTTAATATAGTCTGGGTACAAGTCCCTGATCAGAAATGTGATTGCAAAAGTAAAGTCACGATTGAGATAAAACAAGGACAGCTAATATATAGCAAACGCTTGCTATGTGCTAGGCCCTGTTTCAAGTGCTTTGCACGTAACAAGTGTTTTAATCCCCACAACAACTCCATGGGGTAGGTATTGTTATTGTTATTGTTGGTATTGTTTTTATCATCCCATATTACAGCTGACTTAACAGTCCCAGAGCAGTAACCTGCTCAGGACACCCATCTAGGAAGGGACACAGTGCTGGGCCTTGAAGGGAATGTCATGGTGTCCCCTGGGGCTGAGACCCCCCTCAAGAGACCCCCTCAAAGAGGACCCAGGAGCCAGGGCCACAAGGTTGAGCCCACCTCATGAAGTTTTCTGTCTCTTTTACCAACTTTGGGTATCTGGGTTCTATTTTATCCAGGAAGGATTCATTTCCCTACAGCTATTCATGCTCAAATTGGGTGAAAAGGTAATTCTCTCCCAGGAGATTCCAGGCCCTGGCTCAGGAACTGACCCTCTGCAAATCTTGAACCATGATGTTTTCAGCCGTCAGCACCAGAGGGAGCCCAGACTATTAATGTATTAGCAAGTAAGTATCCTTGGTCTTTGTAGTTGGCCTGGGTGGGAAGGAAGCAAGAGGTGGTACTGGGGGAACATAGGGCCCAGAGGGAAGAAAGTCTTGCCCCCAGGGTTTAGGGGATTAGATGTGACTATATATAGAGCAGACACAGGCTCATACAAAGCCAGGTTCCAATCAACCTGGTACATCTAAGCCCTGGGCAAGCACCCAGGCTAGAGATCAGACAAGCTTTATGGGAGAAGATGGTTAATGAAATATTCTTGTTATAAACTAGGAATAGTTAAAGATTAGGAACAACCTTGATATGCAACAGTGTGAGTAAAGCTGAGTACATTGTACGAGTACCATAATCTGTGTACCTCAAAACTGCTATGAAAAAGGATGGCTATGCTGCTCCATGGAAGCAAGAGAAATTTCTTAGCCATAATGCTGAATTTATCAATGCTAATTATTGTCAATAATCCTCTGCATAACCTCATTGGGAACATGAGGCACAGAGAGGTGGATACTTCACCCCAGATAAAGTCTGGGCTAGGATTCAGATGCTTCTCACTCTAAAATCTCAGCAATAAATTTGAAGTCAACCCTTGTTGAGCACTTACTTTTCACTAGACATTGTGCTCATAGACAGGAACAGGCCCAAAGAAAACTTTTTCACCCTGGTGGTTTGGAGTCATCTGCTTTCTCTTTTTGGTTTTGCAAAATTTTTAGTATATAACTATGTCTCATTTATATCAAGAAATACAAAACACCTGCCATTTGGGTTGGCAGTGAAGCCTGGGGACATTATGAGGCAGCACTTTGGGATCTATGGGGGGTCCATCTACACTCAGCACCCTGTGCGCAGGACGGAAGCCTCTCTCAGATGGTGGGAGACTCCCAGGTTGAGGAAGAGGAGTCCCTCCACTGAGACTCAAGCCTCAGGCTGCTTTATCCCTCCAGTCCCACGTTCTGGTCTGTCAGATGGGCAAACAATTCACTCTATGGCCTCCCTGGGTGCTAGAAGGATTCCAGGTCAAACATTCACTCTACTACTGCAGGCAGCTCAGAGCCGAGGGGACTAATGTGAGGCCTCACAAAGGGGCTGCCCTTCTCAGGGACCCAGTGAATACTTCATAGAGCCCGGCTGGCAATACTGCCCCTCCTAGGGCCTCTTGCATCGTGAGCTGTGCAGCCTAGCCTGTTCCAGCTCTTCCTTCCTCTGCCCACAGAATCATGTCCCTCTGCTGGCCTGACATTCAGTCCCCATTTCATGACCCAAGCCCCACCTCCTTCTGCTCTCCTTCCTTCCGCGCTCCACTCTCCACGCCCACTGCTTTCCCTGGCTGTGCTGGGTGAGCTTCTGCCTCCTGCTCCCTCTGCCAGGAATTGCTTTTGACACCAGTACTCTCTTCACCTCACCATGCCCTGCTCACTCTCATTCTCTCCCAAGAATATTCCCAGATGCCCCTGGATTTGAGGAGGAGGGAATGGGGGTTATAGGCTCCCAAACCACAGCCTGGGCTAGTCAAGAAGACTCATCTCTCCCAGCTAGTGCAAGCTCTACTCCAATACTCCTACATCCTACACACGTACATCCAACATCCCACCCCAGACCTAAATGCACACACACACACCCAACACCAACACACTTTCCATACTCAGGACACAAGAACAACATACAGAACAGATTCTCCAATATAGTCCTCCAAACACATGCATGCCTTGACCACACATGTAACCCAACATCCACATGTAACCAACACCCAATGCAACACCACACACTCAACATACTCACACACACACATTACATATCCAACACATACCCAAACACTCAACCACACTCTCAAACTACCCTCCCCTGATATAAGCATATAACACATGCCCCTCCCCAAATTTAAACTCAAATTCCAACATATATGTATATAACATTCACTCAACCCAACAACACACACATATGCATAACTATTAAAGGAATGTGTCTGACAGTGTGCTATAGAAGTATGTATGAGGTGTGGGGGTGTTCACTGGGTATTGGATGGTGTTGGGGTGTCAGAGTATACTTTGGGTGTTGAAGTGTACAGGGGTCCATGAGGTGTGCAATGTGTATATATTTATCTCTAATAAATATTCCCCCGACCACATCCCCTCAATATATCTGTACCAATTGCATAAACACCCCCATTCCATGCCAAATCCTCCACACACCCCAATCACAATCCCAGACATATATTCTGCAACCACATACATTCAAGTCATACTGCAAACAACTCCCATACATACCCATACAGATTTAATTACACAAACACACAAACCCACTCTCTCCTAATTCTCCCAACACTTAATTCATCCCCAGGTACAGTCAACCATACACATACACACTCTCACAAAGTCCTTGCCCACGCCAAAAGGTGGACCCGCCCCTCCCCATGACTGTCCCCTACCCACTTCCCAGGCCTCACACACACCACAACCTTAAACTTTATGGGTGAAGAGCATGTCCCCACGGGAGAGGGACCAGGCAGGTCCCTGTGATCTTGAACATAATTCCCATGCGTGGGCTGACTCTACGCAGTGAGGTCAGGTAGCAGGCAGACAGGCTGCCCCCAACGGGCCTTCTCAGATCCCTGGCCACATTCCTGCCTGCTCCAGGGGTTTATTCTCCCCTTGTTCATTGATGATTAAAATACTTTTAACCCAACCACAAAGATTGTTGTCTTTCTTTTCTTTTTTTATAAAAACCAGCAGATACATTTGGGGACCCTCTGATTTTCCTCCAGGGTGATTTACATGACCACAACCAGCTCTTGGAGAAGAAAAGCAAACATTCCCGTGGCCTAATAGGAACATTCCCCCTCCACCATCCATCCTCTCAGCCCCTTGGCTCATGCCCAGTGAGCCCCCTCCATCCCGCCTGAAGGCCACGGGCAGGAGGAGCATCTGGCTGGACCGTGGGCGTAGCCCCATGTGTGACTATCTCTAGGAGAGTTTTTCCTATTTTTATTTTTATCATCAACCCCGGAGGAGGGAGTTGGGTAGGCAAAGACTAACTCTCTCAGCACCAGAAAAGGAGACTCCCATTTAATCAGCCATTTTAAGCATTTATCAACCTTGGGGGGCTAGGTACTCATGTTATCTCCATTTTTATATACAAAGAAACTGAGCTTAGAGGTAATAAGCAACTTGTGCACATCCTCAGTTGGTGGCAGGTCCCAACCAAGTCAATGCAGAGCTGGTATTTGAGCTGATTCTACAGCCCGAGCAGGGGGACCACCAACCTTCTTGGCATCTCTTCTCTGCTTTCTTAGCCCACCCAGCTGGTCTACATTGGCTGCATGCAACCACCCCCCCCCCCACCCCCCGCCCCGGGGAGTTTTGGTGAACATAGGCTATGCTTCAGATCTAGGGTACACCAGGAAAGTGCAGCCAGGCCTGCAGGGACTTGTGGCATTATCTCATCCAACCCTCTCCCACTCCACGGTCCCCTGCCAGGGACCATTCCCTTCGTTTACACGCCTGCTGAGATGGTGCCCCTCCAGCAGGCAGCCTATTCCTATCTACCCACCACCTCTCTATCCAACCATGACCTATCCATCCACACACTCACCCATCCATCATGCATCCAATGTGAAGTGCCTACAGGGTGCTGGGCACCATTCCAGCTGCTGGTGACATGGTGCTGAACAAGACACTTACGGCCTCTGCCCTGGTGCAGCTCACATGCTGGAGCAACAAGCACCAACCAAGTAAACACATAAATAACATAATTTCAGGTCAAGTGAGTGCCGTGGGAAAAAACACGGCCTTGTGATGTGACAGGAGTACTGAGGTGGGGAAGGGCTCGCCAGGGGAAGCCACGCAGAAAAGGTGGCACTTGAGCTGAGATCTGAAAGATGACAACTGCCTTTTGTCCGATGAAGAAACTGAGGCACAGAGGCAGAAAGTCATCTGAGGTCACATGGGGATGGGCTTTGAGCCCAAGCCCCTTCTTTGGGGTGTTTGGAGGACCCCGCCAATCCCACCACAGCCCTGGGGGGAACGTTTGGATAACTGAGGTCGTGGTAGGCAGTAAAGGCCAGGCTAGTTACACAGCTGTAAATGTAGAGAACCAAATCTCAGAAAGGGGACATAACCTGCCCAAGGTCACACAGCAAATCTGAGGAGGAGCCATGACTTGACTTACATCTGACACCAAGAAACTAACCAAGCAGCTCATTAGTTCAGGCAAGTTTCTGTTTCTGATGTTAACTGGGACTCAGGTTAAAATCTCTTAGTGACAAGGACACTGGGTAAAAGGTGTGAGTGTGGGTGCACATGTATCACATCAGGGAGACAGTGACGTAGGCTCCACCAACCCTGACCTGTTATCAAGCCTCAGGAGCCAGCTCTAAAAGCTGGGGACATTTCCCTGAGGGCCACCACCTCAGGGGTTCAGGAAGGCTCTCCACCTCCAAAAGCTCCTGTGATCCTGCTGAAGCCACCACTGAAGGACACTCTGTCACCCTCTCAGGCTCCATCGGAGCCTACTAGGCATGAAGCAAACATTCTCTGGGGTGGAAAAATCTCACCAGAAGGTCAGGGGACCTGGGGGCCTGAGGGGCACTGGCAGTTTCCAGGCTCCTAGAGCTGTCTCTCTGGGCAGAGTTGAGTGCTGCCCACTGGTGGCTTCTCTGGGCTGCGCAATGCACAGGGTGGGAACATTCCAAAAAGTTCCACAGGGACTGTCAGATCCAAACTCTGGCAGCCCCTCCTCCCTGCTCGGGTGGTTAGGGTACTTCCTTCCCTCCAAAGCAGTGTACAGTGATAAGGGGGTCTCCTGGCTACTGTGATTCTGTTCATACTCTACCTCAGACCTGGGTGGTGGCCCATAAAGGCTGCTCACAGTGATGGGGCACCGCCACCTTGACCGCAGCACAGAGCACAGACTGAAGGGGGCCTGAAGAGGCCATGCAGATGAGTGTGTGCGCGCAGGTGAGCATGTGAGTGGTGAGTGTGGGCATGCAGGTGAGTGTGTGTGTGTGTGTGTGTGCATGTGGGTGGTGAGATTGTGGCTACACTGTCAGGCTAAGAAACAAGAACCCTCTACCTGCTAGGCTGCTTACACCCAGTGCTGAACCAGGCCCATAGGGGAGCAGCCCAAATGAGGAGAAGCAATGACTTCCAGGCTGGGGAGGAGGGGGCTAAGCTGCTGACCGTGTTCATCCACCACCCTCAGACAGCGTGGTTACCCTCAGAGACGGAGCTTGAAGCTCAGTGTAGAGTGTGTGCAGCTCCACCCAGCCCCACTGCCCTACTCACGCCCTATATCCCAGGGACAGGACACAAAGGGTATCTGTTCGGCTGGATTCGTGCCTAATTTGCTGGATACCCTGGACACTCTCTACATCTCTTGTCAAATCCCCAGAACAGCCCCAGTGGTGGGTGCTATCATCAGGACCCCCATTTTGAAGACGAAGAAACTGCAGCACAGAATATTATGTAACTGCCATGTTCTCTCAGATACGAAGGAGTAGCCATTGGGATCTGACGCAAGCCGTCTGGCTTGAGAGGCAAGTTTAGGAGGCCAGCACTTGGTGACTGACTAGATGTAAGGAAGTGAGGAAGCATCCACAGACTCTCGGGGTTCTGAAGGAATGGGGTGCAGACGGCAGCCAGGACCCAGATGCAGAGCGACCACGCCCTGTGGCTGAGGGCCACTGGGACAGAACGGCTCCCTGACCCTTTCAGGTGGGCCTCGAAACAGACCTAGAGCAGATCCCACTGAGCAGCTACCATGAAATATCTTGTCACTCCAGTTCCCTTACTGAATACCTTTCCTAGCCCACTCCTGGAAAATCAGACTGACTAGGTAAATATATATATTTAAATGAAGCACACTATAATACCTAAATGTTTTTTTATCAAGTTCTTTCCAATCTCTTGAAAAAGTTCTGATTTCTAAATAATCCCTTATCCATTCCATATGCCCCTCTGAAGTCTTTGTTAACTGAACAGCAGAAAACACATAACTAACCTTGCATGAACTTATGGTTCACTCCAGTTACTGCCAATCAAATGGCCTTAGGAAAGCCCCAAATCAAAGCAGAACGAAGCTCAGAATGAGACGGGGACCAGAGCTCTGGAGGATGAGGGATGGGGCCAGTGGGGGCTGGGGGCGGGCACTGCGTGTCAGGCTGGCAGGGTGCACATGATGTGTACATGGTGTGATGGCAGCCTGGGCTCACTGGGTGGGGTGGTAAGCCAGAGGGACACACCCAGAGGGCCCAGTGCAGGAAGGGTGACTTAGTGATCCCTGGAGGCAGGTTCAGGGTCATGCTGAGCGCCATCCCTTGGAGCTCAGCCTCGCTCTGTCACTTACTATCAAAGTGATCGTTTGAAAAAACAAAAACCAAACCAAACAAAACACTGCTGAGAGCACCTCTTGGTGGATCTCCAAACAATATCCTCATTCCTCTGAGTGCAATCTAGGCTCTGCGTGCCTCCACCAGCCTTTCTCATCTCCTACCTGCTGCTCTACACCCCAGGGCCTCTACACAGGCCCAGCAGACTCCAAGTCATTCCCAGAACATGACACTCATCCCCTCATACTGTCCCCACCTCTCTTCCCAACCAACTCCCACCCCTTGGGCCTACCCACATGTCTACTTCCCTTGCTGTAGTGTCTGGCTTCTCACCAGACTCAGGGCGAGGTCAAGAAGGGTATTTGCGTCTGGGTGCCCAGCACCAGCCCAGTGCTTGGCCCGAAGGACCCCTTGGTAAAGGTTGAATGAGCAAGTGAACAGGTGCCCACCTTCCCCTTGAGAGAACCATTTACTTACTATGTTCCATTCGGGACCCTGTATGTGTAGGACATCCTTAGTGTACACTTCTTTACTCGTGTACCTTGGGCCACCTAGAACCTGCCACAGTGCCCTATGGTCTGAAGGTAAAGAGAGCGGTTCTGGACTTGTCTGCACCATCTAGAAACCAAAACGCAGGGGAGACACAAAGCCCAGACTGATGAGGATTTGTTGAAGCAGAGAGAAGTATTAAACCCAGAGCTAGGAGGGCCTGGAACTTTTTATATGCCCTAGAACCCAGGAGCTTCTTAGAAACAATCACTCATAACATAGGGGGCTTGGCTGGCCTCTGCTATTTTGTGTAGAACTTGTCTTTACAGGCTTCTCAGAAACACCCTGGCTTCTCTGGGGGCAGGGACAGAGTCTTTCTTGGCTATGCCCACCCACTCAGAGCCCGATGTGGCACTGAGTAGACTGTCACCAGGGTCTGCTGACTGAAGGGAGGACCTCGAGGTCCCAGAGTTCACAAGGTCACAACCCTACCTTGTCATGTGTTCAATCCCAGAACTGGCTCTCTGAGTTAGAGGGGCTCTGGGTTTCCACCCTCACCTCCATCCTCTCCCTTGACTGCTTGTCAATCCCTCAGTTCTAGGGACTGTCCTTCTGAACATCCCTCCATCTACTCAGCCCCTGCCTTGACCTGCCATACCACTTCAGCTTGGGAAGCTGACCAGGAGGCTCCCACTGGTATCTGTCAGGCCTGCCTCTGCCATCCACTCTCTTACCACATGGCTCCTGTTGTTAAGACTGACAGCCTTAATGTGGCATAAGAGCCTGCTTCTGAGTCCCCTGTGAGTCTCTCCTTTGCTAATCTTCCCATGACAAGCCCATCTGCAGTCCATTTTAGTCCTTTGCAGCGGAATTCCCTGACAAGTAAGCTTGTGAGACACACACACACACACACACACACACACACACACACACACTTCGCGCCCACCATTCCCTCCCCTGCAACTGCTTTCTTCCTCCTTTGGCCTCATCCCTCAAGGTCCTATTACTCAAGTGGTCCTTCCTCTGGGGAGCACTCCTGCCCCCGGCTTCCCAGGCCAGGTTAGGGGTCCCTCTATATTCCCAAAGCTGTATTCCCAGTCCTGGACACACAGCAATATAAAGAAATTTTAACTGGACCTTGCTGTGGACAGGGACCACCTTGTTGATGGACATACAGAACATCTAACACAAAGCTAGAGAAGCTCCCAGCTCACCGGTGCAGCCAGAGGAAGGAAAGTTAGCTCCACCGCGTGCCTAGGGCAGGGGCTGTGTCCCATCTCTGGGGGAGCAGAAGGACCCAGATGTCTAGGCCCATTTCTGCCAGTGAATGAATCCCCTTGCAGCACCTAGCCATTTCCCACCTTAGTGATCAGAGCTCACTCCCTGCTTGTATGACGGAGCCTCCACTAGTAGACAGTCCTGACTGGCAACAACCTGTCCATCTGTTGACCTGATGTCAGCTTCCCTCCAATGCCCACCAGTTAACCCCCCCACCACCTACTGAGGGCAGAAGCTGCAGTGAGGAGGTCAGATGGGCCACAGGGAAGATTGGAGACAGTCTGGATGGTCTAAGGGCACATCAGCATAACTGGCTTCATCACGACTGCAGCAAGTTTTTGTCCAGGGCCTGCTACGAGTCCAGCACCGTGTGAGGCACTGCAGTGGTCATGCACACAGAGGTGCTTTAAGATGGCCTCAACCACAGCCTGTTCAGCAGACTGCTCAGAAGTAGCCCATGGTAGGGGGATGAGTCTGTGGTCTGAATCCAGGGTGGAGCATCCACGCAGCCCACCTAGCACCCACTCCAGGCCCTGCTGCCCCAGGACTGCAGGCAATGTACCACACTCTATTGCCTGCCCCTGCTCCCACCCCTGCCAGACGACCCGACAGACTACCAGAGAAGAGGCCAGCCCCACACTGGATTTTTGTTCCTTTCAGGAACTCTTAATGTGCATGTCATTACTGAGCACCTTCCATGTGCCAAGAACTGTGATGGGTATCTATAGCCCTTACCTACTTGGTTGGATTCCCACAAAGCAGTGTCTACTACTCTTCCCAAGTCACATCCTGCCACACTAGTCACATTATAGATGAAGAAATTTGGCTCAGAGAAGCTAAACCATTTGCCCAAGAGTCACACAGCAAGTAGCCAGGATTGAAACCAGGTTCCTCTTTCCAATAATCTCCTAAGCAGGTAGGCCATGGGGGCCCAGACCTCTCAGGTAAGCTGATCAGTAAGGCAGTTCTAAGATATAAAGACTGTCCAGAAAAAAATCCAGCCATAAATGCCTCTATTTCTCATATTACATGGCTGGATACCTTCTGGACAGGCCTCGTACACTGCATTTATAAATGATGCATGACTTTACAAGCCTCCAGCTACACTTTCATCATAGCCCAGGGCCTGGAAAGTCTGCATAATCCTGGAAGGCACTGGGTTTTAGCTGAAAGACGACTGTGAATGCTAATTGGATCCTCGGCCTACACTGTAAATCAGACCAAAGTGTGGGTACCTAAATGCAACCCTTTTTCAAACAGGGACTGTATGTCTTTGCATTACCATTAGCCAACCAGGACCTTAAATAGTTTCTGTGTGACTGAGTTCATAAATCTGCCCTCGCTCCATGGCTGGCAAATACTGCTGGAGAGGAGACCATGATCCCAAAGTAAACAGTTGGCTGGCAGCTGCCTCCCAGCTCGCCAAGAGCTAGAGAAACGGGCCTGGGGTGGGGGCCTGGCCTGTACTGGGGAAGCCTCAGAATGTGCTGGGCTTGGCAGAGGCCAGAGGGAGCTGGTGGGCTCAGCAGTCCATGATATAGAGCCAAAGGCGTTCAGGCCCACGGGAGCCAGAGAGTTCTGGATGGGTAGAATATTCCCGCAAACAGAGCAGGTCCAGAGGCCCACCAGGAAACCTGGAGGGAACTCACCCTCACTATGAACTGAACTACACAATGCAAATCTCTCCACATTCCTGGGAGAGGCTGGCTTCACTCTCCCTATTTTCGAGGTCGGGAGACTGAAGCACACAGAGGTTATGCCATTTGTTCACAGAACCAGTAAGGGGAAAGGTTACAGTTTAGATCCAGGGATGCCTTGTTCCAAAGTCTTTTTCCCTGTCACACATGAAGAGACAACCTGGGGCAGACAGATTATAGAGATCATATTTGCGAAACCAAATATCTGTCCACCAAGAATGACAAGTTCAAGTGTGGCTATGAGAGCAATGCAATGGAGCATTTGAACGTGCGATGAAGCCAAAACACAATACCAGGGAAACGTGTGAGCTTCCTAGACAAATGAGTGGGTTTATGAAGACGCTGCTGGTGGGGTTCCTGCATGAAGTGGTAGAGAAGATCCACTGCTTAGTCCTGTATTCATTCATCATCCACTGGACCCCTGTGATATGGCAGGCCCTTGCCAGATGACAAAGAGCCCAGAAGCGTCGGTGCCTGCCTTCACGGAACTAAGTGATAAATAGAAAGCAGGGCACCAAGAATTCTAGTGCACACAGAGATGAGACATAAGAAACCTGAGGACATCAGAGAAGTGCAACCTACCAGGGAAACGCCTAAGGCCATCCCTTCATAGTGACTCGTGGGGTATGGAAACACTCCAGCATCCACAGCTCAGCCCTCTGCTCGTAAGAGACAAGCAGGCCAGGATTCCTGCAGCCAGCACCCCAAACCAGAAGCTAAGCGGGCTCAAAATCACCCCTCAGAGCCACAACACTACCCTTTCTCCTGAGTGTCAGCCCAGCTCTCGCTAGTGCACCACACTGCCCGTCAGCCACCGGGCAGGCCCCACCCCACTCCTTAGACCCTGGTACACCCACAGGTATCCCCATTTCCTCCAACAAGACAACAATGATCATAACTGTGATACAGATGAACCTTAACCCCTTGAAGCCTCACTTCCTCTGTTGTAAAATGGAGGTGATGGCAGACCAGATCTGTTGGAGGATTAAGCAAAGCACTGGGCACCGTAAAATACCCACAACATAGGGCAATTATTCTTAAAATAGCACTTTTATGGTGCTTTGCCCTATGATTTCCTAGGACTCTTACAACTTGTGAGGTAGTTGCTGTTATTACTGTTATTATTATTGGTGACCATTTTCCAGATGAGAGAACAGGTTTTGCTTCTGGGCCCTTCTGCTGCAAAATGATCAGATTATGCACAAAATATAGTTTTTGCTGAGTTGCTTGTATCCTAGAAGGTAAGGAAAATCTCAGAGGCTAGGAGAGAAACAAAAGGAAGAAGCCATAGTGAAAGCCAGATGGGTGGGGAGGGGTTGTCATCAGGGCTGCAGCAAGGTATGAGGGCTGGACTCTCAATGCCTAGATTGAGCTTGGGGACGTGGTCGAATCATGGGGTGACCTGGTTCTGAGTGCTCCCTGGCTTCTAGCAAAAGCCAATGCTGATCTTCTCCGGAGAAAAAGCGTGTTCAACTCAGGCCTCCAGCATGCCCAGCGACAGAGCTCACATGACCTCACACTCAAAATTACCCATCACATCAGGAGAAAAACAGGGAAAACCTAGAGAAACAAACAAAAAGTGCCACAAAATTAGATGCCCCCCAACTTCAGGAATTTCAAATTTAAAAACTGACTTAGAATATAAACTAATGTGGGTGAAATGTAAAGAAATAAAGGATGGAATCACAAAATATGAAGAAATAATAAGACTGCCAAAACAACCAGTGAAGTTTGAAACGGACCGAAGAGAATTTCTAGAAATTAAAAATGTAATTGTTGAAATAAATTTTTAAAAACCAAAATGGGTGAAACAGCAGATTAGACAGAGCTGGACAGAAACTGCTGAAGAAATTTCACAAAATTCTAATTATAGAGACAAGTTGCTAGAAGACAAGAAATATGGAGACCACCATAAGAAGGCATAATATATCTTTAAACAAAGCTTCACAAGCAACAAAGACTAGAAAAGAAGCAATATTTACAGAGATAACGGCTAAGAATTTTTCAGAGCTTCAAGGAAGAAAGAAAAACAAAAGAAATCCATACCTGCTCACAGAGCAGTGAAAATTCAGAACACCAAAGTAGAAAAGTAGAAGATCTTAAAAGCAATAGAGAGAAAACATAGATAACCCACAAATGAATGATACTTATATCAACAGGCTTCTTTATAACAAAACAGAAATGGAAGCCAGAGGCAATGAAATAATATTTTCAAAGTGCTGACAGAAAATAACTGTCAGCTTAGAGATGAGTATTCCAAAACCTATCTTTCAAAATGAGGGTGGAAGAAAAGATATTTTCAGGAGGGAGGGAGGGAGGAAAGGAGGGGGAGGGAGAGGGGAGGAGGAGAGGAAAAGGGAGAGAGAGAAACAAACTTAGTCAAGAAACTTCTAAATGAAAATGATCCCAGAAGGAAGGTCTAAAATGCCCAAGAATTAATGATGGGTAAATAAATTTATAACTATGTAAATATGTAGGTAGAGGTAAACAAACATTATCATATAAGATAGTAATGCTCCCTCATTTGTGGAGCTGAAACAAGGACAGAACTAGAATACTGCACAACAGTAGAATATAAGTTTGGATGAAGTAATTAGAGACAGTGTTCTCAGGTTCTTAGATTGCTGGGGAAGGGGTTCATGTATTAACTTTAGGCTTCTTCAGGTTAAGAATGCATGCTAAAAATTCAAAGGTTATCACTGAAAGAAAAGAATTAGAGTGCAGAACTTTCAAACCAGTAGAGGGGGTAAAAGTAATAAGGAGGACAAATAAAACAAACAAACAAAAACTTCTCTTAATTGATCAAAAAGCAAAATACAACACAACAAAAACTAAGCCAAAATAAGCAAACAAAAAGAAGCACAGGAAAAGCAAAAGTAGAAATCAAAATGTAAGCTATCAGAAACATGTCCAAATACACTAGTAATCACAATAATTAAAAATGGACCAACTCTAACTAAAAGAGAGCTCATCAGAATGAACTAAAGAAACAATACAAATAACACCTCCTGCTGTTTGCTAGTTACAATAAACATACCTAAATCATAAGCACATGAAAAAGTTGAAAGTTAAAGGACAGAATAAGATATACCATGCAAATGCTATTCTAAACAAAGCTGGCATAGCCATATTAATATTAAAGTAGAGTTTAAACAAACAAAAAATGATTAGGAATAGAGTTATATAATGATAAAAGTTTAAAAATTCTAGAAACCTAATAATGTGGCAGAAATGCAAAGTCTACCATCTTGGTTGGAGATTTCAACACCTTCCTCTCAATCATTAATCAAACAAAGAAAAAGTAAAATTACAGAAATTTTGAAGAAGACTTTTAATCTATTGAACAACAGCAACAAAATAAGTACACACATCCTCCTTAAGCACATATGGAACACTTACAAAAACTGCTTTATGCAGTTATAATGGCTGATGTAAAAATAAACGTTCTTCAACTACAGTGAAATTAAATCAGAAGTCAATAACAAAAAGGGAAAATAATTCTCTATGTTAGAAAATTAAAGACTCACTGGGCCAATTAATGCATCATAATGGATATTTAAAATATTTACCTTGAACTGAACAATAATGCCAAAACTGCATATAAAAAATTCTGAGATGCACTAAATGTAGCATTGAAAGAGAAATTTATTTTGCAAATGATTGTACTAGACAAAGAGAAAGTCTAAAAATTAATGTGGTAGGTGACCCATTTCAGAAATTAGAAAAGGGACAGAAAAATAAGCTAAGACATATCAAAGAGGATAATAAATATAAAAGCAGAAATTAACAAAGTAGAAAACAAAGACATAATAGAGAGAACCAACAAAACCAGGATTAGTTCTTAGAAAGACTAATAACACAGACAAAACTTCTGGTGAAATAAATTAAGAAAAAAGAAAGGAGGCACAAAAAAAGGAATATTGGGAATAAAAAGGCAAACATAACTATAGATCCAGCAACAATTTTAAAAATAGAAGAGAACGCTATGATCAATTTTATGCCATTACATTTAAAAACATATACAAAATGAATACATTACTAGGAAAAAGGGAATTGACTTCAGAAGTAGAAAATTTTAATAGTTATATGCCAATTAAGTTAATTGTAACTGTAGTTTAAAATCTTTCCAAAAAGATAACACTAGACTCAGATAGTTTTATAGTCAATTTTATCAAATATTTAAAGAACATATAGGTGATGCCAAGATGGCTCAGGGGGTTGAGCACTCATTTTGCAGCCCCAGGATCTAAGGATCAAATCCTAGCCCCTGGCCTGTGAGGATTCATATGCTGAACTGCGGTGTGTCCCCATTTCGTTTCTTACCAAGGTGAGCCTCCTATATAGGAGTTCCCCGGTTCGACTCCCGCCCTGGGCAGGAGACCCCTGGCTAGTTCCTGTCCTACACAACCTCATGTCCACCTGTGGAATGAAACTATTTAGAAAACTAATGATGTGCAACTATGGAGACTGCTCTGGGCCCTCCCCAATCTCTATGTCTCTCTCTGCCTCTCTCTGTCCTCTTTCTCTCTCTGTCAAAAACAATGTAAATAAATAAATAAGAACGTATCAATCCAATCTTCTACTAACTCTTCAAGGAACAACAAATAAAAAAGGAATAATCCCCAACTCAATAAAACCCTGATACCAAAATC
The DNA here is from genome assembly GCA_004027555.1 of Craseonycteris thonglongyai. NCBI lineage: Eukaryota > Metazoa > Chordata > Mammalia > Chiroptera > Craseonycteridae > Craseonycteris > Craseonycteris thonglongyai. Next base: position 27,832 of record PVKE010003286.1, read on the forward strand.
AAATGACCAAAGTATGTGAAAGGAGAACTATAGATAAGTATCACTCATGAATAAAGATGTAAAAATCTTGAATTAAGTGATCTAAAGAAAACATATGCATTTTTGTACGCCAACAATGAAACTTCAGAGAGATGAGAAGATCCATTCCCTTTGCCATTGCAAACAAAAAAATGAAATACCTAGGAATAAATCTAACAAAGAACGCGAAGGACTTATACACAAAAAACTATAAGACACTCTTAAAAGAAATTAAAGAGGACACAAAGAAATGGAAAGACATTCCATGTTCATGGATTGGAAGAATCAACATAGTTAAAATGGCCATACTCCCCAAAGCAATATACAGATTCAATGCCATTCCCATCAAAATCCCACAGTCATTCTTTCAAGAAATAGATTTTAAAAAATCATCAAATTTGTATGGAACCACAAAGGACCACGAATCGCAAAAGCTATTCTAAGAAAAAAGGATAAAGCTGGGGGCATCTCACTGCCTGACTTTTATCTGTACTACAAAGCCTCAGTAATCAAAACAGCTTGGTACTGGCAGAAAAACAGACCCACGGACCAATGGAACAGAATTAAAAACCCAGAAATAAACTCACAAATTTATGGACAGATTATTTTTTATAAAGGTTCAAAAAATATACAGTGGGGAAAAGAAAGCCTCTTCAGTAAATGGTGCTGGAAAATTGGAAAACCACATGCAAAAGGCTGAGTGTGAACTGCGATCTCTCACCATGTACCAAAATTAACTCAAAATGGATTAAAGACCTCCAAATAAGAAAGGAAACAATAAATTGCATAGAAGAAAACATTGGCACTAAACTTATAGACCTGGGATTCAGGGAGGACTTTATGAATCTGACCTCAATGGCAAGGGAAGTAAAAGCACAAATAAATGAATGGGACCTTATCAAGCTAAAAAGCTTCTGCGCTGCAAAGGAAACCATGAACAAAGCAAAGAGGCAACCAACCAACTGGAAAAAAATATTTGCAAACAATGCCTCTGATAAGGGGCTAATATCAAAAATATACAAAAAACTTGTACAACTCAACAAGAAAAAAACAAGCAATCCAATTAAAAAATGGGCAGACGACCTTAACAGACACTTCTCTTGTGAAGACATACATATGGCCAACAGAAATATGAAAAAATGCTCCACTTCACTAGCAATCAGGGAGATGCAAATAAAAACCACAATGAGATACCATCTTACACCTGTTAGAATGGCTATAATCAACAACACAAGGGATAACAAGTGCTGGAGAGGCTGTGGACAAAAAGGAACCCTCATACACTGCTGGTGGGAATGTAAACTGGTACAACCACTATGGAACGCTGTATGGAGATTCCTCAAAAAATTACGAATGGAATTACCATATGACCCAGCCATCCCTCTACTGGGCATCTACCAAAAAAACCTGAAAACCTTAATCTTTAAAGATGTTTGTACCCGCATGTTCATCGCAGCACTGTTCACAGTGGCCAGAACATGGAAACAATCAAAATGCCCTTTGATAGATGACTGGATAAAGAAGAAGTGGTACATTTACACAATGGAATACTATTCAGCGATAAGAAATGATGAAATACAGTCATTTGTGACAACATGGATGGCCCTAGAGACCATCTTATTAAGCGAAATAAGTCAGACTGAAAGAATCTGGAAACATGTGACCTCACTTATAGGTGGATTATAAAACTGAAAGTTACAAAGACACAGAGACCTATGGACACACTCAATAGCTTGGTGATTGCCTGAGGGAAGGGGAGGAGTGGGGAAGGAGAGAGCGAGGGGAGGTGGGAGAGGGCACCAGCATTATGGACACACTCAATAGTTTGGTGGTTACCTGGAGAGGAGGGAGAAAGGGGGAGGGAGAGTTGTGGGGGAAGGTGGGAGTGGGCACCAGATATATGGTGGTGGAGGGGGAGCTGATTCTGGGTGGTGGACACATAATACGATGCATGGGTGATGTGATGTGGACTTGTACATCGGGAAACTATCTAATTGTTACCAACCAATGACACCCCATTAAATTTAACAAGTAAAAAAAAAAAAGAAGATGTACAAATTGATAGTTACAAAATAGTCATGAGGGTATAAATTACAGTATATGGAATATAGTCAATAATGTAACAAGTATATACAGTGTCAGGTGAATATTAGACTTCTTGAGGGGATCACTTTGTAGGGTATATAGGTATATAGCTACTCACTGTACATGGAAACTAATAAAAAATTATATTGAATGTCAACTGTAATTAAAAAAAATAGTCATGGGAATGTAAATACAGCATATGGAATATAGTGAATAATAGTGTAATAACTGCATACAGTGTCAGATTAGTAATAAATTTATTAGGGTTATCACTTAGTGGTGTATGTATATGTATAATCACTATGTTGTTTTGTACACCTAAAACTAATTTAAAAAATAAAAGAAAACTTAAAGAAAAAAAAAATACCGTATATTAACTCCAAATGGATAATAGACCTAAGTACAAAATGCTAAACTACAGAACTTCTAGAATATAACAAAATTTTGGTTACCTTGGGTTTGGGCAATGATTTTCTAGATACAATACCAAAAGTGTGATTTATGACAGAAATAATTGATAAACTGGACTTCATTAAAATTAAAAACGTCTGCTCTGCAAAAGATACTGTCAAGAGAACGAGAAGACAAGCCACAGATGGCGAGAAAATATTTGCAAAAGACCTATCTGATAAAGAACCATTATCCAAAATGTACAAAGAACTCTTAAAACTCAACAATAAGAACACGAATAACCTGATTTAAAAAATGGGCAAAAAATCTGAACAGATACCTTATCAAAAAAGATATATAGATGCAAATAAGAATATGGAAAGATGCTCCGCATCGTATGTCATTAGGGAATTAAATTAAAACAATAATGAGATACCAGTATGTATCTATTAGAATGGCTAAAGTTCAAAACACTGACAACATCAAAGGCTGGTGAGGATGTAGAGCAACAGGAACTTCCATTTATTGCTGATGGGAATGCAAAAAGGTACAGTCACTTTGGAAGATAGTTGGGCAGTTTCTTACAAAACTAAACATCCTCTTACCATTTGATCCAGAAATTGTGCTCCTTGGTACTTGCCCAAGTGAGTTGAAAACTTATGTCCACGCAAAAACCTGCCCATGAATGTCTGTGGAAACTATTCATAATTGCCAAAACTTGGAAGCAACCACGATGTCCTTTAGTAGAGAATGGGTAAATATAACTTACCCTGGTACATGAAGACAATTCTAAAAAGAAATGAGCTATTTATCAAGCCATGAAAAGACATGGAGAAATTTTAAATGTATATTACTAAGTGAAAGAAGCCAATATCAAAAGGCCACTTATGGTATGATGCCAATTGTATGACATTCTGGAAAAGGAAAAATGTGGAGATCATTGGTGCATGGGGTTGGGGGAAGAGAGATGAATAGGCAGAGCACAGAAAATTTTTAGGGCAGTGAGACTATTCTGTATAATGCTATGATGATGAATATATGTCATTATGTATCTGTCAAACTCACAGATGTACAACAGCAAGAGCAAACCCTTTTAAACTATGTACTTTGACTGATAATGATGTGTTAATGTAGGTTCACTGATTGTAACAAACATACTCTAGTTCAGGATGTGGATAGTGGGGGAGGCTGTGTGTTTAGGGGCAGAGGATATACAGGAACTCTGTACTTTTTATTCTGTGAACCGAATGTAAACGTCTGTGAATCTAAAAGTGCTCTAAAAAGAAAATCTTTTTTTTTTTTTTAAAGGAATGTCTTTCAACTGATAAAAGAAATCCTACAGGAAGCATGATACTTTATGGTGAAATGTTAGAAGCAAGCATTTAAAATCAATAGCAACAAAGAATGTCCACTATCATTGTTTCCTTCAGAGATAAAAGAAAAAATATGAAGATTATAAAGAAAAATATAAAATCATCATTCCCATATATAAAAGTCTATATCAGATCCCAAAAGAGTCTGTATAAAAAGTAATAGAAATAATAAAAACATTTGTCGGGGAAGCCAGGATGGCTCAGCGGGTTAAGCGCTCGCTTTGCAGCCCCAGGGACCGAGGATCGAATCCTGGCCCCGGCCCGTGCGGATCCATACACTGAACTAGGGTGTGCTTCCCATGCAGGAGTTCCCCAGTTTGGTTCTTGTCCCTTGGTTCAGTCCCTGGCTCTAGGGGGCGTGCCTCCCATGCAGGAGGTCCCCAGCCCAATTCCTGCCCTGCCTGGCTCCCGCCCACCTATGTGGAACGAAACCATGTTGAAAACAGATGACACAAAACTATGGAGACTGCTCTGGGCCCTCCCCTTCTCTCTGCCTCTCTCTGCCTCTCTCTCTCTGTATCTGTCAAAAAACAATAAAATAAAATCTTAAAAAAATAAAAAAAGAATTTGTCAAGATTACTGGCTATAAGATAAATATACAGAAAGCAATTGTGCTTCTACTCACCAGGAACAAACAACAAAAAAAGGGAATTTAAAAACAGATATTCTTTACATTAGCAAAAACAACAAAAATGAGAAACCTATGAATAAATATTTAAGCAAACAATCACTAACAAAGACTATGTTTCTAGACAGGAAGAATTAATATCACAAAGAGATCTATTGCTCCAAATTGATCTACAGAGTAAATAAAATTCCAATCAAAATCTCAACCATTTTTCAGTAAATTTTAAAGTTGAATCTAAAACATAGAAAAGAGAAAAGTCCTAAGAATAGCCAAGGAACACCTAAAGAAACCTGGAGTGAAAGTAAGGTGATGGTCTTTCCTATTAGATATTAGTAAAGACTTCTTTTAAAACTATGGTTATCAAGATGGTGAGAGACTAACACAGGAATAGGAGAACTGACTAATGAAACAAAAGCACCTAGAAACAGATTCATAAATATATACAAACTGGTATATAATAGGAGAAAGCATGGGCAATTAAATGAATAGTTATCCAAATCGGAAAAAAAAAAAAATTGGGTGCCTACCTCACACCATACACTCTAACTAATCCCAATGAATTAAAACCTTCAATGAGAATAAAACTTTAAAACCCTTAAAATAAATTCTCCTATAATGATACAAGGGAACTTATTTATAACATCAAGGTAGAGGAGAATTTCTTATAACAGACACAAAAAATATAAACAATTAAAGGAAAGGTTGATAAATTCAACTCATTAAAATTAAGACCTTCTGGGAAGCCAGGATGGCTCAGTGGGTTAAGTGCTCACTTTGCAGCCCTGGGGACCGAGGTTCGAATCCCGACCCCGGCCCGTGCCGGTCCATGTGCTGAGCTGGGGAGTGCCCCCAGTTTGGTTCTCACTGGGGTGAAACTTCAGCCCAGTTCCTGCCCGGTGCAGTCCTGCGCCCACCTGTGGAATGAAACTATGTGGAAAACCCAATGATATATGAAGACTGTTCTGGGCCCTCCCCCTTCTCTCTGTCTCTGTATCTCTCTCTCTCTCTCTGTCAAAAACAATAAAAATAAACCTTAAAAAAAAAAAAAGTTAAGATACCATAGAAAGAGAAAATATAAGTCACAAACTGGCAGAAAATATCAAAAGTTTCTATAAATCAATCAGAAAAAGACAACCAATTGAAAAATGGGCCAAGGGCATTAAACGCATTTTGCAGAAGAGGAAACAAGAATAGCCTACAACCTATGAAAAAGTGCTCAATCTCATGAGCAATCAGCTAAGGGAAAATTAAGATCACCACCATTTCACACTCACCAGACTGACAGGGTTATGTAACGCTTTTGAGGATGTGGAACAACAAAGTTTCTATATACTGTAGGCGGGAGTGTAAATTGGTATAATGACTTTCGAAAACAATTTGGCACTCTCTTATATTCCCTGAGCCAGCAATTCCATTGCTAGACACACATTCTAGTGAAACTCTTCCATGGGTCCAAAAGACACATCAAGAAGAATGTTCACAACAGCATTATGAACTAGCAGAAAACTGAAATAATCCAAATGTCCATCAACAAGAGAATAAATAAAGTTTAGATTAGTCACACAATGTAATATTACACAATAGTGGAAAATGAATGAATTAATAGCTATATACAAAAATATATAGCTAAAACATAATATTAAGTGAAAAAATTAAAGATCACATAGAGTATGATGCTAATTTTGCAAAGTTTTAAATCAAGCAAAACCAAACAATGCATTGTTTGTGGATATATATACATATGTGTGTGTGTGTGACGAGACCATGTTAGGAAAAGCAGAGAATGTTAAACAGAAAATGACAGTGGTTCCAGAAATTCATGGATGCTCATTTTGCTACGCTTTATTACTTACTCCTACACATACTAGCATGTATTTTTTTGTGTATCAAATATGGTATAATTTTAAAAATGTAAACATGAATAAGAGCTCTGGGGCTAAACGGTGCTAGTTCCAATCCTGGTGTTTCTACTTCCTAGCTTGTAACCTTGGCAAGCCTTTTCCTGTTCCTAAGCTTCCGTTTCTTTGTCTATAAAGTGGAGATAGTGACACCTCTGTCCTGAAGTATTTGGGAGCCAATGCTAACTTAGCACAGTGTCTGGCATGTATTAAGCACTGCATAAGTGTTTGCTATTTTTATTATTACTATTAACAATAACAACATCGTGGCAGATGGGAGGGACCCAGCTGGTCCCCCCCCACACCCCCCCCACCCCCAGTCCAATGCTCCTTCTATGATGTCCTTTCTCCCTTTCTGCCTGGTGCCCTCTGGCCCCTGTGAGCTGGAGCAGAGTGACTCTTTCTAACCTTGTCAGAGGAGTAGCTGCATCAGGCAGCACCACGGCCACCAGCCCCGAGGCAGTCAGGAGATATTTACAGTCCTGGTGGATTAAAATCCTCAGCCTGGGATGCTGGGATAGCTCAACAGGTTGAGTGCTTGGATCTCACAGTTGTGAGGTCCAGAGATTGAACCCCAGCCCCGGCTCGTTCAAACCCATATGTTGAACTGCGGCACAAGTGGTAACTGCCAGGATGGTAGAGAAGGTTCTCTACCCATGTGGGAGGTCCCCAGTTCGATTCCCAGCCCATGAGGCCCCACATCCACCTGTGTGGAATGAAACTATGTCAGAACTAATGATATAAACTAAGGAGACTGCTCTGGGCCCTCTCCCTTTCTCTCTGTCTCTCTCTCTGTCTCTCTCACCTTCTCTCAAAAAATAAAATAAATCTTAAAAAAAGAAAAAAAAAATCCTCAGCCTGCACTGTAGCAGTCTCCAGGCCCGAGTTATGAACAATCTGGCCTAGAGCTAAGAGCGCCCAGAGAATGGCTGGCAGGTAACAGGCGGGATGGCACAGGTACCTCTTGGATGCATATGAGCTCCGGGGACAGAAACAAGTCTCTTCCAGGCCCTGCCTGGCACCATAGGCTAGAGCTGGGGCAAAGGAGGGGGATGGCAGCTAAGTCCTGACTTGGGAATGGGGTTCCACTTCTAGCCTTGCCTCTGCTTACCGCAGGAACCCCAGGCAGTCTGCTTTAGTCTCTCACTTGTAAAACAGAACCCAAATCAAATGTGTTAGTGAGTATAGACCAGTGCTTACCACAGCATGAGTTTCCTCACTCCTGGCTATTATATTATACCTTTGGGAATCCAGTCTCAAGGATTATCATCATTAGTCTGCGGATCCTGGAATTCAAGCTGAATTATGTCTGTGTCCTAGAGTAAGGCCTGGTACAGAATAAGAAACTTGGGGAACGTTGCTGAATAAAATTGCCAAGTGGCAAACTAGTCTCTACTCCTAGAATGCGAACCTCATACCCTACTTCCCCTCTGCTGGGGAAGGTCCTGCTTGTTAGAAAGTCCTTCCTGACACTGAGCTGAACCTGTTTCCTAACAATTTTTCTCCCTCTGAGTTTTGAGAAGGAGGGAAGGACAGTGGGGAGAAGAAGCCCCACATCTTTACCCACTCTCCCGGGCCCGAATCAAGCCTGCCCTACTCAGTGGTTTGTAGAAACCACATTCACAGACACATGCTGTATGGACAGCCACAGAGATGTGTAGACACACAGCCACACAGTCACAAACCAACACACTCAGAGGAACACACACGACAGGTTGGCACCTGGAGACACATTCAGCCACACAGAAGTATCCACAGATACCAACATGTACACACATGAGTACGAACACACACACATCCCCACAAGCATATCTAGTTAGAGACATGGTGATTAGTACCCAGAGACAGGCAAATACAAACACAGGCCCTGCCGGGCACTTGGGAACTCCGGAAGCCCGGAAGCCAGGTCAGAGCCCCTTAGGGTGGGGGCCTGGGCTTTCTTAGAAATGAACTTGATTTCCCCTGAACCCTGGGGGGCAGCTCAGGCTAATGTCAGAGACCAGAGTTCTCCCCTTGGTCACTCAGCAAGCCTGACATTGGAGGGGCTTTTTTAGAAATGTCATAAACAGACATTCGAGGCATAATCTCTGTTCCATTCCATGCCATACGAATTATCACACAAACTGCAAGACAATGGCAATTGAAGCAGCAACGGTCGCAGGCCAGGTAGCTCGTGTAGACCTCACTGCTTCCTACACCACCCTGCAGCCTGCTCCAGATGCTCTAGACACCAGGACTGTGGTCTGGAACAGACTTCACCCACCCCAGATCATCCGCACTTCTGATTCCCACCTCTACGGTCCTGGCTCTGAGCTTCCTCGAGGTCACTCTCCATGAGGCCCTAGACAAGCACAGGTCTGAGCCTCAGCTTCTCCAGATGTCACTGGACCTTTGGTCAGCTTCCCCTACCTTTCTCCTAGGTCCCACTCACCCCTGTCCCTAGAACTTCACACGTTGCTGGGCAAATTCCAAGGACTTAATAAAGGGCTGCTGAATGAATGAATGAATGAATGAACTCCCCACCCTGGAAGACAAAGTAACTTTCCCAATGTCACACAGCACAGCCTGCCCCTGGTGGTTAGTTCTGGGGATGCAGCTCCACCACCCCTCATCTGAGGATACTGATGAGGTCCCGATGTCTGCTGGTCCCCAATATGGGTATAGGAAGCAGCCCCACTTTACCCTCATGACCAAGCCATATCCATGGTTCCAGCAGTGCCATTAACAAGGGTCACTGTGATCCTCACCAGCCATGGGGTCTAGATGTGAATGCAGCTAAGAGGAGGGCGGCTGAGTTCAGCCAGGGTTTGATCACAGGCTTGCAGGATGGGAGACTCCCACCCCGCCCAAAGCTTGGGCCCCCTACCCTCTCAAACGCAGTGTAACCACTCCAAGGAGCAGAGTGGGCGGCCCCATCTGGACCTGACATTTTGTCAGGGGCCCTCACTGGACACCCTGGCCCAGCACAGAGGATACTTGGGCCAAGTTGGAAAACTGCTTGTAACGCAGTGCTCTCCAGCAACCTATATAAATTTGGAGAGAAGGGGTTATTAAGCCCTGGGAAACTGCAACCAAAGGCACTAACTGTGTTCTTGGAAAGCCTCTATAATAGAATCAAGTCATTACCTGCTAGTTAACAGGAGGAGGGCAGAGATTTCAGTTAATCCCCTGGCGTGACTGTGTGCATGCTGGCCCTTGGGAGGCACAGGAAGCACACACACCTCTGTGTTCACACGCAAGCATGCTCCTTCTGCTTCAGCCCACCCTTGAGTCTCCACAGCCCTGCGGACAAAGCCCGAGCCCCTCCATCTGATACACAAGGTCCTCCATTACCAGCCCCACTCACCTCTCTATCACTTTCGCCATCATTCTATGTTCCGAGTCACTCACAGCTCTTACCTCCAGGCCCCCTTTTTTTTTTTAAAGCTGTTCCCTCTCTATTGGGATACACTTCCCATCCTTTTGCACCAAGAGAGCTCTTATGTAGCTTGCCTCCCTGAATTAAATCCTCTCCTCTGGGTCCCCCATTTATTTTCCTTCAGGGGATTCATCATGGGATTTTGTGACCGGGGTCTTGAGTCTGTCCTTGCTCTAGACCATAAGCATCTCCAGGGCAAGACTGCTCATTGTGTGGCCAACACTCAGCACAAGGCAGGCACAGTGCAGGTGCATGTCAGTGGATGAATGAGCACATGCCGACAACAGGGCACACGCACAGAAGCTGCTTGGAGCTGGCCCTTGTGCCAGCCCAGGGACTGAGGGTGGTGCAGCAGCCGCTGCCCAGAAAGACTTCATTAGGACCCAGCCCACCAGCCTGCTTCTCTTCTTGGAGACATGGGCAAGTGCAGTCTGTAGGAAATGGATGAGAGTTCAAGAGGGCCCAGGGGGAATGAACCACCCCTACCCTGTGACCCAGGAAGTCCACTGGGAAAGGACAACCACAATCATCACACCACACTGCCCTTGTTATATTAGTTAGGAATGTGCTCTCCTTCCAGGTGTCAAATTTCAGCTTTCTGTCTGTGTTTTCTCAGTGAATTTTTTGATGTTAGCATTACTATCCATTTTACATATTAGGAGACTGAGGCGCAGAGAAGTTATGTGCTAGAGTTCCAAACTCTGGCCTCCCATTGCTTCAGGATACTCTTGTAAGAATTTGATATCCAGACCAAACTGGCCCCAATATACAAGCTGGCTGGCCTGCTTCCTTTCCCAGACAATAAGAATTCTGCAATCCAGGGGAAACTGGGATGGCTCAGCGGACTAAGTGCTCACTTTGTAGCCCTGGCCCGTGCAGACCCATGTGCTGAACTGGGGTGAGCTTCCCACGTGGGAGGCCCCCAGTTCAGCCCCCTGCTTTTGGGGGGCATGCCTCCCATGCGGGAGGCCCTCAACCGGTTCCTGCCCTGCGTCCCCCACCCCCCCACCCCCGCCCCCTTGCCCACATGTGTGGAACAAAACCATGTTGAAAACTGATGACATACAACTATGAAGACTGCTCTGGACCCTCCCCCTTCTCTCTGTCTCTCTCTTTCTCTCTCTATCAAAAACAATAAAATAAATCTAAAAAAAAAAATTCTGCAGTTCAACAAACTGCCTCCTTTGCTTTGGCTTTTAGAAAGCTCTGGGAAAATACAGGGCTCAATCACAATTTAACTATTAATAAATAAGCTTAGGTTTCTCATGCACTTATGGCCTTTTTCCCAATCTATGTCAGTTTAACTACATATAGATCTTTTATTGTAAATAGCTATGTATTCTTTTTTTTAATTATTTTTTGAGAGAAGGTGTGTGTGTGAGAGAGAAGCAGGGAGGGCCCAGAGCAGTCTCCATAGTTGTACATCATTGTTGTGATATGGTTTCATTCCACACAGGTGGATGTGGGATTGTGTGGAGTGGGAACCAAACTGGGGGCCCTCCCAAATGAGAAGTGGGAGCCTTTGCAGCTGAGTCATCCTGGTGGTTACCAGCTGCGCCAAAGTTCAGCACATGGGGTTGCATAGGCCAGGTCTGGGAATAGAACCCTGGACCTTGCGATTGCAAGGCAAGCACTCAACTACTGAGCAGTCCTGGCATCCCTACCCATGTATTTTTTTTTTTTAATTTATTTTATTGTTTTGACAGAGAGAAAGGGGAGGGCCCAGGGCAGTCTCCATAGTGTACATGCCATCAGTTTTTGACAATAGTTTTGTTCCACATAGGTGGGTAGGGAGCCACTCAGGGTGGGAACCTGGCCGGGGCTCTCCTACATGGGAGGTGCATCCCCTCACGCTGGGGGTCGTACTGTGGGACAAGAACTGAACTAGGGGTCTCCTGCATGGGAAGATCACCCCAGTTTAGCATATGGGCCCTCACGGGCCGGGGCCAGGATTTGATCCTCAGACCCCAGGGCTGCAAAGTGAGCACTTAACCCTCTGAGCCATCCCGGCTTCCCCCTCACCCATGTATTCATACTAGAAGACAAGAACTCAACAATAAGCAATAAGATGGACTAGAACAGAAGGGAACAGATTAGAACCACAGTAGGATTTTGTGGTGTTTCCTCCACCTATCCTATCCCTCTTCACAGGATGAAACTGAAGCTCAGAGAAGGGGAGGGGTGGGGCAAGGCCTGGACTTACCCACGGGGCACAGCAGGCACAGTACCTGAGTTCACAATTCAGTTGATCCTTGAACTATGCAGGTTTGAAATGTGCAGGTCAATTAAAAAGTTCCGTGTATAAATAGACCCATGCAGTTCAAGGCCAACTGAGCCATGAAAATGTTTTTGTTTTAATTAAAAAAAAAAAAAGAAAGAAAGAAAGAAACTTTTAAATCAAAGAAAATATTTTAACACGTTAATGTTAATATGTTGTCTCTATACCAATGCTGTTATAAAATGGAATTTTTAATACTTTTTTAATGGTGGTAGGGGCCAAAGCCCAAAGTGCTGGGGTCATGAATGTCACAACGAGGCCCTGCTCACTCTACCGTCTCACCAATGAGTTGGGGAAGCTCCTACTTCCCACCTGCAGGCTTCCTGAGGGCCCAGACCCCGTTTGTGCTTCCCTCTCTGATGGGATCCAAAAGGAGTGTTTTCAGGAACATTCCAGGGGGAAGTGGGACCTTGCCAGGTGAATCTAATTTATACCCTGCAGTAACCACCTCAGACAGCTCTTGAAAGGCTAAAACCACCACCTGGCTGTGGGACGGGATCCCCAGGCTGATTTCGCCAACCAGTTGTCAGGACAAACCTTCCTGGGTTCACAATGTGGAGACAATTAAAGAGCTGGCGCTTTGAAGGCACGAGCCGAGAACTTCCTGACAGAGGTGTTGAGTGCAGGCGGCAGACCCTCCGCTCCTCAAGCCTGAAGACCACACCTCGTCTTCCCCAGCCTTGAGCGGGGTGCACTGTGGGGGCAGAGTGGGAGCAGAGCTGGCCCTAGAAACACCATTCCACTCGGGGACAAGTGCCCAGAGAACTCAGAGGAGAGGTGTGGCAGAGGAATGGTATGTCCTGGGCATTGGTGCTAACCCTGAGTGAAAGGGGCATCACTGCTGACCCTGAGTGACCTGAGTATTACTGCTGACCTTGAGTGACCTGAGTATCACTGCTGACCTTGAGTGATCTGAGTATTAGCGCTGACCCTGAGTGATCTGAGTATTACTGCTGACCTTGAGTGACCTGAGTATTAGCGCTGACCCTAAGTGACCTGAGTATCACTGCTGACCTTGAGTGACCTGAGTATCATTGCTGACCTTGAGTGATCTGAGTATTAGAGCTGACCCTGAGTGATCTGAGTATTACTGCTGACCTTGAGTGACCTGAGTATTAGCGCTGACCCTAAGTGACCTGAGTATCACTGCTGACCTTGAATGATCTGAGTATCGTTGCTGACCCTGAGGGACTTAGGTATCACTACTGACCCTTGTGACCTGAATATCACTGCTGACCCTGAGTGACCTGGGCATCACTGATGACCCTGAGTGACCTGGGCATCACTACTGACCCACTGTGTGACCCTCCGCTGGCCACCCTGCTTCTCCAGGCTCTAGGGTCTTCACAGAGAAGATGAGACAATGGTCCCAAAGACATGAGGCTGTGATGGGGATGATATGGGGTAAAGAGCACTAAACAACTCCAGGCAGATGAGGGAGAATTATCTTTACCACTGAACAGATGAAGCGAGACCAGAACAAGGAAACAGCTTGCCCAGCCAAGGTCATGTGAACAAGGGATTGGACCAGGCCTTGGACATAGACCTGAACCAGGAGCCCAGAGGCAAAGTCCAGGTCTTCCTGAGGAATGGTTCCCCCTGCAGGCTTAGCTGATTCAAGTCCTAAGTCAAGTCCTCTCTTCTGCCCAGTGTATGAATTCAGGCACCATAGACACCCTCCATCCTGATCTGGTTCCCTCACCCTTCCTCAGGGCTAGAGTCTGAGGCAGCTACCCCCAAACCCCTCCCTTCCTCTGCCTCCCTAACCTGTGTGGCACCCTGGGGCTCAGGGTGCAGTCTTGATACAGCAACCCCCACCTGATGCATGTAGTCACAGTAGTTCGTTAAGGTGCCTTGTCAGGGGTTCTCTGGGGTGAGCTCAGTGAGAACAGGGTATAGTCAGTGTGTGCTCAATTACGGGAACACGTTGACACAAGAGGTATCCCGAAGCAGTGGGAGGCCAGGGTTTGGAATCCCAGCACTTAACTTCTCTGAGCCTCGGTCTCCTCATCCATCAAGTGGGAGAGTAATGCTAGTATCAAAAGATTCACTGAGAAAACATAGACAAGACAGTACATTTCTAACAAATGCCACTTTCTTTTCCTACACGTTAAAGTAGCTGCGTTGGGATAATCATTTCCCCTGCTGCATTCTTGGCTGTAACAGTCCTTTTGTCGTCAATTAATGCAAAATCGGACTCTTGCTCTCTCTGGTCTCATGGTCATAAAAACAGAGTCTGTGGAGACAGCATTAATGATAAACAGCTGCAGCAACAGAAGCTAATTACTGAACATCTACTACATGGAGGACTTAACTGTAAATTTCTTTCCAAGCCCCAGAAATGGCGTGGGAACCTGGATGAGAACTCCTCCTTTCTGGGCCTCAGTTTCCAAATTCATAAAAGGACTGAGCCAGATGGTTTCCAAGCTTCTGCCTGGGGCTGATGTTCCATGAGTTGGGGCGCAGCCTCGCCTTTATCCTGACCCTGCCTATTGAGGAGAAAGGAAAGTCAGGGTGAGGGGTGGGGTGGGAGGAATGAACTAGCATGTGCTGAGCACCTACGGTGCACCAGGTGCTGTGCTGGCCTCTCTGGGTACACTACTGATCTAGTCGAACCCAGAAATGCCTCTCGGACAACAATCTGTGCAGTCCACACCATAGCCTTGTGAGTTTGTTCCAAAAACCCTCATTTTACAGGCAAGACTCCTGACTCTCAACCTGGGCACACTCCATCACTTCTGCTCCACAACCTCCCCTTTTCCACTCAGTCACATTCATTTAGCAAATAGTTGTTGATCATATTACTGTGTGCCAAGAACTGTTCCAGGCATTGGAGACCAGCAGAGAACAAGCCCTAAGAAGACCTAGATTTTCTAGATCACAGACAAACAAATGTCAGGTAGTATGAGGAGCAAAGTGGCTGAAGGTGCTACTTTAGACATATGGTAGTCAGGGAAGACTTCCTGGAGCAGGTGACATGGATGTCCATGAAAGCCTCAACGGGCCTGAGTGAATGGAGGTGGAGCTGGGGCAAGAGCATTCTGAGCAGAGAGAATGGCCATACAAAGAGCCTGAGATGGGAACAAACTTAGCATGTTTGAGAAAAAGCATAGAGCCACTGAGGCTGCAGTAGAGCAAGAGAAGAGTGTGGGAGGACCTGAGGTCAGAGAACTTAGCATAGGTGCCACATCGACCCCTTCTAGTCCTCCATCTCCTTCCTCCTCCACCTGGGCTATAATAGGAATATGGGAAGATAACTATGACATCAGAATGGTTCCATTCAAAGGATCTTAGGGATTCAGGAGTCCAAGACTTTCATTTTACAGATGAGAAAACTGAGGATCCAAAGGGTGACTTTCTCAGAACAACAAGGCAGTCTGAGTGTAGTGGAAGGGAATCCCTGGCCCATCCTCTCTACCAAGACCGACGGAACCAGGGTCACGAGACCTCAGGGCTTTGAACTAATCAAAATCCTTATCACACACATGAAGAAGCTGAGGCCCCAAGGCCAGGTGACTCTGTGTGCAGGAAGCCAGTAAGGGGCGGGGGTGGGCAGGGAGCGGGAAGACTCGTGTACCATGCCTGTGTGTGCCCTTGCACAGCAACCCATCATCGTGCTTCTCTCATGTGCGTAAGGAGGGGAGATTGAGAGATCTGCCACTGGTTAAAGTCTCCCTGGAGCCTGCTGGGTGAAGCAGACCCTGCTGGGAGGGAAGAGGATTCTGACATGTGTGGACTGAACAAGCTGCCAGCCATTCCTGCTGCGTGACCTCCAGTGGGTCATCTCCCCACCTTGGACCCCAGGTCAAAGGGTGCTGCAGGAATTGGGGACAGCATCAGATGACATTCCCTGGAAGTTCCTGCACGAATATGAACCCAACACCAGTCAGTGTTCTTCAGAATTTGGAGGCAGTGATGGCATACACGGAAGCAATGCATGTAAACCCTCAACCCAGGGCCCAGCACACAGGAGGTCCTCTGCAGATGGTGGCTCTGCTAGTGGCAAGGGCACTGGGCTTAGTTCTCTAGACCACTTATGCTCTGTGATTGTCCAACAAGCCAAATCCTCTCTGTGGGCCTCCGTTTCCGTATCGGCAAAACACAAAAGTGCAAACATAGGCATTCGGATTTGTGGCCTTGATAAGCCACCTCCTCCTGTCCTAGACAACTGGGGAGAAGAGATGGGAGCTGGCAATGGGAGGTAAGAGGGAGAAGGGTCCTGAGCAAACTCATTTTTCTTCATGGAGCCTAACTCTTGACTGCCAATTGCTATCATGTTTATTGACAACTAAACCTGGTCAGAAATGACCTTTTAGGCCAACTGACTCCTAACACTTAGATTTCAGCAGATTCTTGGAAGCCAGACTCATGGTTAAATGGGGGTGCAAAAGACAACTTTGGGCAGGGGGAAGATCATGGAGCAGGGATTCAGGGACGTGAGGTAGAGTCCTGGATGTGGCACCTGGCCGGGTAGCATCCACTCTGTGGATTTCAGCAACCCCACTGTAAACCAGGGATCCTGGCATCGACCCATCAAAATTCTGCATCCAGGGCCCTTGTCAGCTTGAAAACCTTGTACCTTTTAGCTGATAAAACAAAGAGGCTTGTGGATGGTTCACCCGTTGAACATACGCTCACTGGGTGCTTGGCTTACTCCATGTCCAGCAGAGACCTCCCAATATCCCAAAATGCACAGTGCTGCAGAGCCCTCCAGTCCTTTTGGCAATACACAACCCAGCACCACCGTACCGTCTGCCCGGAACATGCAGACATATCGAGGGAGGCTGGGGGCGGAGTGTGTAGAGGAGCCAAGAGCAGGCTGCACTCCTGCAGGCGGCCACTTCCCAGCCCCCTTTGGAAATTACCGCTTGCAGGGCCATGGAGTCTCAGTGATGGACTCTCGTTTTATCATTAGCCACGTCAGAAGAATGCATGGCAAGGAGGCAGCGCTGCACGAGTCAGTGCCATAATCACTTACAGACCGCGCTGGCCCCAGTCCTGGCAGTGGAGGAAGATTTATTGTGGAGATGGATGGAAAACAAAGAACAGTTGTGCAAACTTTACGGAGCTACATTATGGGAAATGCCTTTCCCATTTCCCACTGGTAAATGTGCTGGACGCCGCGTCCAAAGAGGACTGGGCTCCGTTACCCAATCGGGTGCAGACACTGTGCCCCGGCACGGCTCGCTGGGCTGAGCTGAGCTGGCCCGGCTCGCGCGATGCCCAGGCCCTGGCTGTCTGCCAAGCCCTGCTGTCTGGGGCCACAACTGACCCAGGACGCTCTGCTGGACCTGGGGAAGAAGGCTCCTTCCTGGGCCACCATGTCATTTGCCTATTGTCACACCCCTCTGACGTACTGACCACATAACGTTCAAAATGCTATTTGAGTCATTCTCCTGCTCAGAACCCTTTCACCACTTTCTCCACTGCCCTCAGGGTAGAGTCCAAGCTCTTTAAACTGGACTCTGAGGCCCTTGAAGATCCAGTTCCAACTGCCATTTCTGCTCCCAGCTCCCATGCCTGTAACGTACTCCAAGCACAAGAGGACCCCTATGCTCTTCCATTGCCTTGAAATACCTTTCCTCGTGGTCTGCACCTGAAAAGCTCCTATGCTCCCCTCAAAGCCCAGCTCTTGTGATATCTTAGGGGAAGTCTTCTCCCTCCTCTGTGACACTTGGTTAGTTCCCTCACCAACATCTTCATTTGATGTTGCACCGCCTGCTTCTAGCGTCAAACCTGGCTCAGGGTGGGTGTTAATAAAGCCGAGTTGGAAAGTTGGCAGGGGGGAGAGAATACAGCTGAGCCCGAGGCTCTCTCCTTAGGTGGGGGCAAGGATATGGACTCCTAAGCTTTCCGGGTCTTGTAGCACCCCAGGTGACTGAGGCCATAAGGGTCACGTGACCCATCACCCACTGAACCGATGAGGACAGGACACTGAGTGAGGCACCGCAAGTCTGCTCAGCTAACCCATCTGCCATCGGCGGAGCCAGAGCCTATTAATGCTCAGTCACGAAGTTTACCATTTCCAGGATGTCCCTCTTAGAAAACATGGTCTAGACGCCTTCTTAGAGTCACTGTTGATTTTATCTGACTTTCCTATTCCAGTAAGAGAAGCATTTCAATTCCATTTACATTTAATTCAAAAGCTTTTACCCCCCTTTTATTATTTTAAATTCAATTCAGAGGGTTGTGTTTTTTCTATCCTTAATTTTTTTCATATCCCATAAAGCAGTGTTGAATTCACAAAACTTGGCCAATGTTCCTCAAGTGTGGAGCTCCCAGGAATTCAGGTTTGATGACTCAAAAAAAAGAACAAGGGCTCCTGTTTTTAAGCACTAAGTATTTGCCAGGCATGAGGTAAGTGCTCTATATACATGATCTCACTGAATTCTTACAACACTCTCCCCTTTACACAGACAGGACATGGAGGCTCAGGGAGGCCATGTGACTTGCTTGAGATCTCACAGATGGTTCAGGGACAGAGCAGGGACTTGAACCCCAGCAGTTATCCTGTGCACTTAGCCACCGGTCCACCTTGGCTCACCAATTCCTGACTCAGAATTTAAATAAGATGGGAAGAGACGGAGGGGTCAAGAATGGAGACGAGGGAAGGGTGGGGATGGGGAAAGAAACCAGAATAGGGATAGATGGGGGATAGAAACGGAGATGGGGGATGGGGTCGGGGTGGGCTGTGGGGCAGGGAAGGAGGAGGCCTAGGAGAGCTGAAGACAGAGGCCTAAAGGCCGGAAGCAGCAAGCGGGGAGCGAGTGACTAACAGGCACATGCCGGATGGGGGGAAGCCTCTCTAGGAGGCACACTCCTGTGAGGGTGACCGTGTACGCTGAGGCCCAGTTACAGGCAGCAGCACAGAGTGGGAGTCAGGACCTTGACCTGATCCTCTCTGCAGAACACTGCAGTTTGCAGAGCTCGGCCCCCACACTTCACAGAGACTGTTCTGGGGGAGGGGGGAGAATCACAAGCTGCCTTTTACAGACACAGACACTGAGATTCAACAGGGAAGTGAGTTGTCCAAGGTTGCGCACAGTCAGTGAGCAGCAGAGCTGGGGTGGGTCTCAGCTCTACCGTCTCCAGTTCCTCTCCCCTCCCCAGGCAGGTCATTTCCTTCTGGGGCCTTAGTTTCCCCCTCTGTACAGTGACGAGAGAAGGCCCATTAGGGCTCTGACCTAATCGCAAAGCTGGAGCTTCAGAAAGCCCCTGAGTTTGATTAGTTTAATTTTTTTTTAAAACTAGGGGAAAGCATCCCAGTTTAAGCCAAATCTATGGAACTGACCTTGGCTTCAAGAGGGGTAAGGGTATTTGCATCTGTGGGGCCCCTGCTGAACACAGGCATGATCCCATTTCACAGCATGGAAAAATGAGGCTCAGCACAGCCAAGTCCTATCCAAGGTCATAAAGCCTGTCCATGGCAGAGTGGGGACCAAAAGAGCCTTTTCTGTTCCTTTGGGGATGTTTGTGACCACATGGCCACTATTCATTTTAGACTCTCCCTTTTCTCCTCTCCTAAAGCAAACTGTCCAGATAAGTCAGATCCATCATTGTGCACTTACTGTGTGCCAGGCACTGTGTATAGTGAATCGTGTGGAAGCATTACCCCAGTCCCATTCCCTACACTTTACAGGTAAGGAAGCAGAGGTTTGCAGAAGTCAAGCTACTTGCACACAATCACAGCCCCATAGGTAGCAAAGCCAGGCTTCCAGTTAAGGCTTTCTTGCAGTAAAACCTTACCCACCAGATTAGGGGGCAGACATGACCATCTTTAAGGTCCCTCCAGTCTTGTGACTTCACAGGAAACTGCTCTGAAGGATAGTGTCCAGGTCACTTCACACAGCCTTGGAGTAGAGAGGTTGGCTGGCCAGCCACCAGGGGAGAGCCTCTTACTAGGGAGCAGGCTCAGTCCTCTGCCTCCAAGGCCAGGCCAGGTGTCAAAGGGCATGTGGTCCCCAGGACACTCAGCCGCACCGGGAAACATGGGTATACATGGAGCAACACGTGCTGGGAGAGCAGGAGACACAGAGAAAAGGGGAGGGGAGGAGGGGGCACTGGACTGGGTTGTGATGGATGGTTAGGAATTTGCTGGGCTGAGAAAGGCATTCCAGATGGAGGGACCAGCAAAAGCCAAGGCCCAGAGGAGTGCAAGAGTCTGGAAGTATAAAGACTCTAAGAGATTGGGAGGAGAGGAAGCCTCGGGAAGTAGGGAGAAAGAAAGCAGGTTTCTCAGGGCCACTGTTAGCTCTCTGGGTATCCCTGGGCCTCAGAACCCCTCTCTAGGCTTCAGTTCCATCCCTAAAAATGAGTAGACACAGTAACTGATGTGATCCCAGGAGGGACCCCAGAGGGTTGCTAATGAGGCACATCTGGATGCCAAGTTGGAGGCTGCCTTTGCCCAGGCAGGTTTTGCTACCCAGACTCTTCCACTCTGGAATGAGGTGAGGCTCAGACTCCGACTTCCATTTTGGACCCTGCTTAGCTTTGCAGATTGAAGGAGATCAGAGATATTCCGTCATCTAGGACCTTGCAGTGCCTTCCATTTCTAAAGCAGATGGACCTGGGGACTGGAGCTGGATGGACCCGCTCGGCCTCTCTAGGCTCACTTACAGCAGGGTTCTCCGGGGCAAGGGTTTTAAACCATGTTCCATTTTGCCACTGTTGAATCTCCCCAGAAACCCCAGCCTCCAGAAAGGAAGCTTGTTTTCAGATGACTTATTTGTATTACAGGTGAAATGTCTTACTCCTTATCACGTGAGCACTCTCTCCTTCAAGACAAAACAAAAGACCCCTCACATCATCAAGGGCAGGAGACAGGCAACAGGTTCTCAAGGTGACTGGGACACTGGCTTAAGCAAACTAGTTAAATGCGAATGTCTATCAGTTTCCCTGCTCCACTGAGGGTTCCTTGAGGCCAGGCTGGCTTTGATTCCCTTCTGTGACCCCATGGCCAGCCACTGGGGCCTGGCACGCAGAAGGTGGTCGGTGATGGAATGCAGAACGAGTTTCAGATTTGGACATTCTCTCAATATTTGTGAGCAGACTAATGCTTCTCTGTCTGGGTGGTGGCATGGGGTTGTGGCGGGCACAGAGTCTCTGGAGTCAGGATGAGACCTGGGTTCAAATCCGACGAACGATGTACTTGGGGCCTGAACTTGGACATGAAGTAGAGAACCCTTTCCCTATCTGTAAAATGGGGATCATAATTCTGGTCTCCAGGAATGTTCTAAGGGCTGAGATCATGCATGTGGAAAAGCCCTATATAAATGAAAAAACACCCAAAGAGTATTTCCATAATATTCCTGTCCCCCTTGACCGACTTGGACAAGGTTATGCAGCCAGGCCTCAAATCCTCCACTCCTGGCTCTCCTCTCTCCCTCCATCGTCCAGCAATTATATCACAAGATGCAAGGGCAGTGTCCTTCCCATGATGTCAGAAGCCTTGCAGCACACCGTCTTGTCTCCAGACCCCTGGCTCCCAGCATGAGGCCCTGCACATGGGGCAGCCTGCTCCTCGGATGAAGCAAGTGTTTCTTCCCTTGTGTGAGGGTCACTTTCCCACAGTCTAACCTTCCCCAGCGACTGGTTAGCATTCCCTTCAGGAAAACCCCTGCCCACTGAAGCTCATTTGCTGTGTGCTCCCAGGCCCCTCAACACCCTCTCAGGGCCTGTCTTCCCTATCCCTTCGCATGATGACGATGGACCGGTAGACTGCCCCCCTGCTCGGATCAGACTCCTGGATCATTCCCAGAACTGAGCCTGAGATGTTGCGGTGAGTCAGGATGGCTGCCAGCCTAAAAACGTGCCCAGACCACAAGGCTGGTCTCAGGCCATGGAGGCCAGGGAAGGAGCGATGGGCAGAGACTCTGTGGGTCATGATTTGAGAAGCACAGAGGACTCTACTCTGCTGAAGGAAGAGACTGGGAAAAGGTGGGGAAGGGAGGCAGTGTGGCTGAGGAATTGTCCAGGCAGCTGAGCCAGGTGATACAAAACATGCCATTTTGTCTGTAAACATCAGTTTCATCTGTAAGAAGGGCATGGTGACTCAGGTCTGGGCATAGGACACCTTAAGATATATCACTTCTCTCTTAGAACTTCCCATGAGATATGATCCGAGATCATCAGTCAAGCCTTTCTCTCTCTATCAACTCACAGTCTGGCTGGGCAGGCAGTCAGTGTCTATTCTAACCCCTGCCAAGTGGCAGACTATGTGACCCTGGGAAGGACTTTAGCCTCTGTGATTCTGAGTTTTCACTGGTTTTTGTTCTGAAGATGGAACAGGGAATGGCCAACACTGAGGCAGGATATAAGAATCTCTGAATCGCGATAAACAGCAACTCCTGCTCCTTCCGCACCCCTCTCAGCACCCAGGGTTTTGTTTCTCGGGATGGGTAGAGGCTGAGGCAGAGCAGAAAGAAGAAGCTAGAAGCCCTAGGATTCTGGAAGATGAAAGTAAGTTTGGCCTGGGCTGACCCTTGGGAGGTGACAGGCACTCCCAGGAGGTCCCGCCAGGTGGCTGGTATTCTGAGTTCCTTGGCTGGTTAAGACCAATCGATAACGCTTGGCTTTTGGTCAGATACACTTCCCTGGTCCCAGGTCCAATGGGCACCCAGAACAGACTGGCACATAGCAGAGAGGGATGGGGACCAGTGGCCAGTGCAGCTGCCAGAGGGACCAGCAGGATGGAACCCCAAGGTTGTGCACTGGGGCTGGAAGGGTATGAACCAGAGCTTCCTTTCTGTCCCTCTGCCCCAGCACCCCCTGGATAGACACTGCCTGGTGTAGAGCAGGTGCTCTGCATGGCTGGCTGACACCTGACCACAAGGCCACCAGCACGTATGACAGCCCTACTCACCTCACCACTGAGTGGCTCATTTGAGCTTCAGTTTTCTCATCTGTAAGAAGAGTCATAAATCCCGTCCTAACTCCTAGGACTATGGTACAAATGTCCTGGAATGAACAGTGTGAAAGAGTGTGCTGAGGGCAGGAGAGAATTAACAAAGTACTTCCCCATGTCATCTCTTTTAACCCTAATAACAACAATCCTAAGAGGCAGGTACTATTATTGACCCATTTTATAACCAAGTATGCTTTAGTTCAGAAAGGCCAAGTCACCAGCCTGAGGTCACACAGCAGCTGGGAAGTGGCAGGGCCAAGAAGGGACCCAGGTCTCTGTGACTGCAGACCTGGGCTTTTCACCTGTCTACACACACGTTCCATGCTGCACTCACAGCTTTGGTAAAGCTCTTCACAAAAGTCAGGGACTATAACCATTATTACTAATATCTCTTATAAAATCCAAAGTTATGAGACGTTTTCCTTTTCATGCTGCCTCTTTTTCTTGACATGGATAAAAGCACTACACAGTCCGCTAATTTCTGCCATCTCAGACAATTAGAATTCCAACCGTCTGGGAGAGCCAACCTAAGAAAAGCTAGAACTTAATCTTCTCAAAGGTAACATCTTCGAGGCGTCACGGCAGTATTTGGATTGGACGTAACCTTGCTATCGTAATGCAGATGAAACCCCAAATTTAATAAGGCTAAGACAACTCGGACAATGTAAGAAACATAACAGGATATTGCGAAGAGATTAGGGCACTTCCTCTGGATGGCATGGAGGAGCCAGGGAGAGGGCTGGGTGAGAGATGGACGATGAGGTCTACCCCAGGGGCCAGCGACGTGGAACCCAATCCCAGGCTTGGCCTGAGGACTAAGAGGCCCGTGCAGAGGGCAGCTGGGCTCCTCAACACACTTCGAGGCCCGCCTGGTGTGGGAGCGGAGGCTCCACACTTAGGTTAAATGTAAACCAGCTGCGAGGATAGGCGTGTTACAGTTGGATGGAGTGGGGAAGGCTTACCTCATGAAAGAACTGTGGAAACGGCTGCTGGAAAGATAATAAAAGGATTAACTGCTATTTTAGTGGGCCATTTACTCTTCAATCAAAGTGTCTCATCTATTTCCTGTTCTCCAGAGGCTCTGGGTCCAAAATTTCTTTGTCTATTACAGCACATGGTAGCAGAGGCCTGTCATGAGAAATTAATAATTTTACAGGGAAGGGTGATTTTCTTTATCTGGGTGCAGGCTGGAGCCCGCCTCTCCCCAGGGCTCACCTACTGTGCCAGCATCTGAGGAAGGGGGAGCACTCCTACGGCTGGTGGGAGGAGCTAAGAGGAGATCTCTGCTACCATCTCCAGACAGTGGCACCCAGCAGGGCTGGCCCCCGGGGCCCCAGAGAACAATCAGTTGAACAGGAGAAGATCTACACAAACCAGAGCATCACTGTTTAGAAAGATGTGGGTTCACATTCCACTCCAATGGTTCCTGGCTGTGTATTCTTGGGCAGATTATTTTTATTTATTGCTGTTACTACTATTACTGCGTATCATCATAAGTAGCCTCTAATATTATTGTTGTTGCTATTGTTCATCTCTACCTAGCTGTGTGACCTGAAGCAAATTATACATGCTCTCAGCCTCTATTTTCCCCTCTGTAAAATGAGGGTTAATAGTATCTACCCCATAGGGTAGCTGTAAGAACCACATGAAATTATCGCTTAAAGTAGCCGCACGCCTTGTCAGCATTCAGAAGCTATTTGGCAGTATTATCACCATAATCCCCAATCCCCAAAGAGGCAAAATGAAGCATTCTAACAGCAGCAGGTGGAAGCCTATCTGGACCCCACAGAACATCAGTTTCTTCACCTGTGAAGACTGTTGGTTTTACAAGACTCTTAGAAGATTAAATGCAACCATGGGTGGGTGCAGACACTGCTTTAGCACCTCCTCCTTGCAGCCCTTCTGGGCCTCCCCTCCCTGAGCCTAAGAAAACTCCATCCCACAA
Source organism: Craseonycteris thonglongyai (assembly GCA_004027555.1). NCBI lineage: Eukaryota > Metazoa > Chordata > Mammalia > Chiroptera > Craseonycteridae > Craseonycteris > Craseonycteris thonglongyai. The sequence continues at coordinate 52,768 of PVKE010003286.1, forward strand.
CCCATCCCTGTCCTTGGCATGTCTGGTTCTGGGTACCCAGAGCCAGGCACCAGCCAGGTGTGAGCCAGTGTGCTGTGGAGTCCGCAGAATCAAACAAGATCCTGTAGGCTGGCCCAGGACAAAGGACTTGGGCCGTGAAGGCCTCAATCACCTCCAAGGGCCCTAATGTCCAACATTGAAACTCCTGGATGCCCTATGTGAGAAGGCCACTGACCACACCACACTGGGGTTCAGGTCAGGTAGCCTCCTCGTAGTCCCCCATAGACACCAGTGGGGTCACCCACAGGACAGAAAACCTGAAGGAGAACTGGACTAAGCAGCTGTCAGCTCCAGGGTCTCAGAGACAGACAGGGCCCTGGCCTGTGCTGTCTGCCAGTCATATCCTTCCCGGCAGGCACACACCCTTCTGCAAGCTGTGTGTCACGACACTCCAAATGAACTGGGGCATCCCCAGAGAGTGGCCCGGCCACCAGCTCACCCTCCAGCATACTCTTGGGCCAAAGGCATGTGATAAACTCAAATTCTCAGCCTGCTCACTGCAGCCTCTCCCCATGACAACAGCACACCAACCACAGGCTTCCTCCTTCCTGTCTTTTGCAGAGGCTGTTCACTGCCTCTTGTCTATAAAGTGAATTCTTCCTCATCCTCAAGACCCAGCTTCCTTGAGGCTAAATAAGCTGGGCAGGTAGATCCCTAGTTCACAGCAACATACAAGTAAGCAGACAGAACCAAAGGGCAAATACCTGGTCCCAGCAGGATGAAGTTTATGCTGCCATTTATGCTTCCTGCTTCCTCCCTACTCCCACAGATGCTGTCCTGGGCTTTGAGCAGGGACAGATGTGAGCCCCCTGTTCCTACTGTACCCCTTCCCAGACTGACTGCTCCATAAGGCAGTGACCAGTGACAATACGACACGGAAGAGTGGAGAAGCCCGACCTTGGCTATGACACTGGCCCTCTAGATTAGACACACCACTTACTTCCTCGGTTTCATCAATGCCCCCAGCAACCCACAACTTCCAAGCATGTGCACGTAAGAGAGAAGGCTGGGGGGAAGCCAGGATGGCTCAGCGGGTTAAGCACTCGCTTTGTAGCCCCAGGGACCCAGGATCGAGTCCTGGCCCTGGCCTATGCGGACCCATATGCTGAACTGGGATGTACTTACCATGCGGGAGGCCCCCAGCCCGGTTCCCACCCTGTGCGGCCCCCACCCACCTGTGTGGAAAGAGAGAGAAGGCTGGCCAAGCGTGCTTGGATCTCAGAAGACATGTGTCACCACCTGAATGAGTTTGTGTGACACAAAGCCATGTAGTACACCTTGGGGTGGGGGTGGGGCACCTGGAGAGTACGAGGGACCCTCTGCCAAGGTTCTGAGTGACAGGGGCACCGACCAACTTGACCAGTGGCTGCATCCACAGCATCCACAGCAGGAAGGGTTGAGGACCCTTCCCTCCTCAACCACAGGAGACCTCAGCCAGCTCCCAAGTAAAGAGGCCCAGGGAGGCCTCCGGGGTAGGGAGTGGGCTGCTCCACAGGGCCAGGCTGCCGCTCGGTGGCCGTGGGAACTCACCATGCACTTGTTGGGCTTCTCGCCCGAATGCACCCTCATGTGGATGAGCAGCTTGTAGCGGGCGTTGAAGGGCTTGTAGCGGCGCACGCAGCCAGCCCAGAAGCAGGTGAAGTCCTCCCCTTTGCGCTGGTCAATGTGGCTCTTCTCGATGTGCCGCACCAGCTCCTCCTGCTGCTCATAGGCTGCACAGCAGTCCACCCAACGACATGCCTGCTGCCCGGCCACCGCTTGCCCCGCCAGGCCCAGCCCGAGGCCTGCAAGGCCCGGGCCTGGGGGCAACGGAGACAAAGGATACGGGGGAGGCAGGCCCTGCTGGGGAGGCCCAAAGAGCTCCGAGAACTCATCCGCAGGCTCCTGCTTTAGGAAGCCCACCTTCCGGCAGGACTCAAGTTGCAAACTGCCCTCATGGCTGTCAGTGGTGACAGGGCCAGCCCGGGCCCGCTTGGGAGGGCACCCCAGGTTCCCCGGCAGAGGGGGGCTCCGGAGTCCATTTATGCAGGTGACCAGAGCCGTCTGGGAGGAGCGGATGATGGAGGTGATGTCGGAAGAGGCACAGGGTGCGGAGGAGGCGGAGGAGGTTGGGGGCAAGCCTAGGAGGCAGCAGCGCTTCAGACCACCCTCCGGGAGGTGGGCTTCAGGGTGGGGGCCCAGGCTGGAGCTGGGTTCGCTGCCCAGAAGGTAGCAGGAAGGTACAGGGTTGGTGAGGCCCCGGCCTGAGATGTCCAGGTCCGTGTGCAGGCCCGTGGCTGGAGGGGCCCGGCAGTGGGCAGACAGGGATGCTCGAGTGTCCATCATGGCCCGGTAGCCGGGCAGGGATTCCTGCTTGATGTGCTGTGTGGCCGGGAGGCCGCCATTCACATACGTGGCTTGGGGTCTGGGTGACCTGGAAGACAGTGGCCAGAGAAGCCATGAGAGGGAGGCCTAGGCAGGGGATGGCAGGAAACCTGAGGACTGCCCAGAGGAAGAGAGGGAGGCAGAGGGCTGGAAGCAGAGAGAAAGCGGGGCAGTAGAGGGAGGAGGACACAGTCTGGTTTTCTGGTCAGGCAAGAGAATGTGAAGGAAAAGGGGGAGAAAGAGGAAGAGGAGGGCTGAAGAGAGGGTCACAAGAGGCAGGGGGTCTGAAGCAGAGCATGCCAGAGGAAGAGCCGCTTCCTCCCTTCACCAAGCGCAGTGCACCTCCTCTGGCCCTGTCCTGCCTCTGAGGTTCCCTAGGGTCTGCCCTGACCTCTCCCCTTGACCTTCTGGTAAATTCTGGAGGAAGGAGGCCAAGGCTGACATTTTGAGGGACATCCAGGTCCAGTTTGTTTTTTTTTAAGTTTTTATTTATTTATTTTATTAATTTTTTGACAGACAGAGAGGGAGAGATACAGAGACAGAGACAGAGACAGAGAGAGCTGAGCTGGGGGAACTCCCTAGTTCAGCATATGGTTCCGCATGGGCCAGAGCCGGGATTCGATCCTCGGTCCCCGGCGCTGCAAAGTGAGCGCTTAACCCACTGAGCCATCCCGGCTTCCCCTTATTTTTTTTAAAGTTTTTATTTCTTTATTTTATTAATTTTTTGACAGAGAGAGAGAGACAGAGACAGAGAGCCAGTTTGTTTTAAATTTTGTTTACATACCCCTTAAATCTTTATTTTCATAACCTTTCATAATCTCCAAAAATGTAAACTGTGTGGCTGTTTAACCCCAACTCATCAATCTTTTCCACTGTGAACATCAGTGGGTGGTGGGTTTCAAACACAGGCATGGTGAGGGATGTATCCTAGGAATAACCGAGGAAAAGCTTCTTGGGTGGAGATGCCCCAGAATTTCAAGCCCAGACACAGTGACTGCATGAAATACAACCTTGGGGAGAAGCCATGGGCAGGCAGGCCATGTCGGGCTGTGCACAGAGGCAGGAGACCTAGGTTCGACACCAGGCTACACTGCTCCAAGCTGTGCACACCTGAGCAAGGCATTCTGGGCCTCTTCTCACCCCAACATGAGGATGGTTCTCCTTCTGTGGGTAAGGTGGATGTGATGGGCAGGGCTGAGCTGGCTGGGGCAGGATCTTCATCTCGCATGTGGCATATACATTTGTGAAGAGGGCATCTCCCAAATCTAGGACAAGTGCAGGTAGAGACAGCAGGGTCTGCTGGCCACTAGAGGACCCTGAAAGCTGATGCTGGGCCTCCGGTCAGAGAAGCCCTCACTGGCTGGCTGGACAGAACAGGAAGCCTGCTTATGTGCCTTGGCACTGACTAGGACCCCCTCAGACCTTGCCCCATCTGAGACTTGGTTCCTTCACCTGTGAAACAAGGACCAACCCTCTCTACCTCAGAGGGTGGCTTCCAGGATCAAGTGAAAGAACAGATACCATGACAGACATCCGGAAAGAGGATGGCAGCGTAAATGGTGCCACCATTGCAGCCGTTATTACTGCCGCCGTCCTGGCTCTCTACAGCCAGGCCTGTGGGGTCAAAGCTGGTCCTTCTGTTTCCCAGTGCTATTTCCTGCAGCTCCAGCCCCTCCCTCTCTGGCTCTGCAGCTGTGGCATTCCCCAGTTCCAGGCACAGGTGGAAGGGAGGGCAAGAGACAGAGAAGCAAGGTCAGAGCCCTCAGAAAACACCACCTCCCACCCCATCACCACTCAGACCAGAAAGGAGCCAAGAGGGCCCAGGGCTCACCCCCAGTCATGAGCAGCAAGTCAGGGACAGGCCTGGGGCCAATAGGGTCCCTTTCTCCTGTCTTGTGCCTTTCTCCTATGTAGAACTGACCGGAAGTCCTCCCTGAGCGAAGGCTTAGGGGAAGGGCTCCTTTGCTTTTTTCTCAACTACATTTGAGCCATTTTCCAGAGACTTCTCTTCCCTCCCAGGAACTCTGCTGCCCAGAGTGCGGCCAGTGGGTGGCATCAGAAGGAGCTTGGATTCCGAGGTAGACAGTAAACACATAACCCCCAGGGCTAGGACACTGAGCACACTACCATCACCAGCAGAAAGCCCCTTAAGGATCTGATCTGCAAGAAGTGACTTTGAGGAGCTTAAAAAAGTAAGTAAAAGCACAGCTGCTCCTTGCATGGTGTGTTCCTGGGCCTGGCAGAGGTGGGCATGGGCAGGGAAGGACAGCCAGTCAAGCCTCTGTTTTAAGTAATCCCTTTAAAAACAATGCCAGGTTAAAGCAAGTAGGGGAAGAGAATAGCTGTGGCATTCTGTGACTGAGTTACCCAAATAAAAAAACAATGCCAGGTTAAAGCAAGTAGGGGAAGAGAATAGCTGTGGCATTCTGTGACTGAGTCACCCAAATAATCAACAGCAAAACCTCAAATGGCACCAGGTGAAGAGGGGGCGGCTCTGGTCCTGGTGTCCCATGGCTCCGAATACCAGCTGAGGGAGCCCCTGTGTGCCCTCATTGTCCACCAAGAACAGGCAGCGGTTTCAGCCCTGCTCTGCTGCGGAGCCCTGTGTGCCCCAGGCAACTCCCGTCACACCGCTAGAAATTGTGAGCACGAGTCCCCAGACCGAGCAAACAACCTCGGAGCAGCCCCGTGCGTCGACGCTTTCCCGACGAGGGCTGTCCCATGCAATCTTAGCACAGAACGATGCATGCTGCCTGCTGAACATGACCAAATTCTTCTAGAGAGAGGCCACCACCTGCCTGCACCAGCATAGGCAGTCAGTGATGGAGCAGGAATTTGAACCGAGATCAGTCTGCATCAGAGCCTGGGATTTTCCTAGAGCACTCTACTGCCCAGGGTCCCAGCTTCCTCATCTGTAAAATGATCTATTAGTGACCATCATGTTTCCTGCCTCATGCAGCCTCAGCCTCCTGAGTCCCACAGACTCAAATGTGCTTCTGTCTGTCTGTCATCCTGGACCCTGGAAGGGAGCTGCCAAAACTGGGAAAATTCAATGTTTCGCCAGCAGAGACTCAAGGGGAGAGAGGGTGATCTGGGACCTCATGGAGTCCATGAACCTGGCTGGTTTAAGGGCTGGGCCCCGGGGTGAGGGTCAGCAAGTTCACTCCACAGCCTTTTCATTCTGTGCTGGGTGATGCTGGGGACTCAAGACAGTTCAAAGACTAGCTCCCTGCCCTTGAAAAGCTCCCCTTCCAAAGGATAAACTGAGGACCAGCCCCCGGAGGGAACAGAAGAGAGCATGGTGGCTCTGAAGGCTGAGACATGAAGACGTGAACCGTGGTCAGGAAGCCGGTGTGGTAGGTAGGCAGGGGCGGCTCCCAGCACTACCGGTGACCTGCACTACCGATGTTTCCAGCCTCATCTGCAGGTGAGAACAAGGCCTGGAGGGGGTCAGCATCTTGCCCAAGGTCACCCACAAGGCCAGCAATGGAGCTAAGACTTGTACCCCACCTAACAATGGGTTCTGCTGACCTTGGTAGTGGCGGACAGTCATTTTAAACACAGAAATGACATGATCAGGATCCTGCTGAAGTTCCTTAAAACGCCTCACACCTGCTGAGTGACCTTGGGCTCGTTTCATAGCCTCTCTGGCCTCAGTTGCCCCACCCTACGGTAGCTGTGAGTTGAGAGCTAACACACGTAAAGTGTTTGGCCCGGTGACGAATTCCAAGGTTGTCACTCATGAGCAGTAGGACATGGGCTGTGCAGATTGAGAGAATGTGCACAGGTGCAGTCACTCAGGAAGCAGGGGTGGGGAGTGGGGGAGGGGGTTCTATTTTATTACCATTAGAAAGCTGAGCTGGAGGCAAGGAGGCCAGCGAGGGAACCCAGGTAGCAGAACAAGGTGCCAGACAGGACAGGACAGCCAGACTGGAGGGGAGAGGCCGCAAACACAAGGCAGTCTTGTGGGAGGGAGAAGAGATAGGACTCATTAGGGTGTGGGATAGAGGCTGGACCCTCTTTTTCTTTAGGAAAATGAGGGAGTCTGGACATGCCAGATGAAATTCAACTACTTCAGTGGCAGAGGGGCCAGCAACTTGGATTGAGGCTGGTGTAGAGTTGTAAGTACAGGCTGTCCTCTGCCCTAAGTTGTCAAAATGACATTCAAAATGATAAACGATATTTCTGATCATCTCCATTGAAAAAGAAAATCTGCTTGCTGAACTTTCCCTAGGTTGGCATAGCTCCTACCCTGAGAGAAAGAACTTCGCTGGAGAGTCTACATGATCTTGGGAAGCCTCAGGGAAGAATCAAGCAGATAAATGCATTTGACTATCACCAAACAATGCACAGTTCAAGGTCTAAAGGATGCTTGCTCCTTGTTGTGTACTGAATTTATGTCCCTCTAAAATATATGCCCTAACTCCCCATGTGACTGTATTTGGAGAGAGAGCAGGTCTTCAGGGAGGTACGCATTAAGGTTAAATGAAGCCATAAGGGTGGGGCCCTAATCCAATAGGACTGGTGTCCTTAAGAGGAAGAGGCACACAGAGGAAAGGCCATGTGAGGACACATTGAGAATGTGGCTGTCTGAAAGCCAAGGAGAGACGCCTCAGGAGTACCAAACCTGCTCACAGCTTGGCCTTGGATGTCCAGCCCACAGAACTGCAGGAGTTCAATGTCTGTTATTTAAGCCACTCAGTCTGTGGTGTTTTGTTATGGCAGCCTAAGCAGACTAATACACTCCTATAAATCTGAAATCTTACTAACATCAAAAGAGACCCCCAGGAATTTGAATTCTCAAAGAAAAATGGTTCCATATGGAAAGAATACACATCCTGCTATTTAGTAATGTCTCCCACTGTGGAGCTCCTACTGGAAAGTCAGCTCCTTTGGGAGGATCTCTGCTTCCCTTGCTAAGGCGCCCCAAGCAATCCACAGTGCTTGGCACATAGTAGGTGCTTGATAAATGGCCAGTGAAGGAATAAATTGCAAATTGGCAACTGGGCAAGTTTTTAGACTCTCTGATCTGTGAACAGGCCTCAGGTCAGCAGCCCTAAGTGGGTGTGTGGGGGTGGTGGGGGTGGGGAGGCTTGGGGCCAAGAGGTGGGCACAGAGGCCTGTCTGTGGTTGATCTCTGCCTGTCGCAAACCAGAGGGCACAAAGGTAAGGGTAGGACCCCAGGAGAAGCTGCAGGAGGCAGATTCCAGCTCAATATGCAATCTATTAATAATAGAACGCTTGTGCAGAGGCAGACGTCACTGGTCATGTATAAGCACTGAATGATGGTTAGCTGGCAGGGACCGGTGCAGTGATGGTTCCTGGGGCAGAAGATGGCCCCAGGTGGAGAAAACCCTTTCTGGTGTACATATAGTTTGATGCTATGAACGCTGAGCTGAATTTTCCTTCCCTAACCCACTCTAGAATCTTCCTCTTCTGAAATGACCGATTCTCTGTGAAAAGTCACCCAGCTTCCGCAATGGGGAAATGCACCTCAATAAAACCATCTCTGTCTCTCAAAAGACCCTCTAATGCAGGAGGCATGGTGCCTAGACCAGGTAGCCATCATAGTGCTACTGGGCTCTGGCTGGTCCTTGGTAATCCTGTGCCCCAGTTTCCCTGTGTATCCCATGAACCAGGCAGACTAGGTGAGGGCTGATGGCCCTTGGTCCTTGGCCTACAGGGAGAGTCCACAGAAGGCAGCTGATGGTACTAATGGAGCACATACCTGCTAGGATGGGGAAAATGGAGCAGCCTCTCGCAGGCTGGGGGGTGGGCCCGGGGTGGTGGGGATCCCACAGGGAGAAACAAGCCCTGGCGGCAGGAGGAGCCAGAGCCCTCGGCAAGGTCCAGGTCCAGCAGGCTCTTCTGCGAGCCCGGGGTGCAGTGGCCGTAGCTCCCGTTCACTAGAGAAAGATAGGAAGAGGAGACAAAGTGAGTGGGGACAGCCTTCCGAGAGCTGCAGGGAGGGGGCAGTCATGGGTACAGCACGGGACAGAGCACCCTTGAGCCAACACTAACGCTCAAGGCACATGGAATGCCTCATTTAATTCCCATCATCACCAGTGGGAGCAGTAACAGTGCCAGGCACGATTCTAGGCACAAGACACACTGCTGAACTAGACAGACAAGCTCATGATCTATGATCCTCACATCAACACCTAGTGCCCATCTGACAAAGGGCATGGCCATGTGCTAGGGTCACGGACCTAGAGCTGGCTGCCCAGAAGGCTGGGTGAGCGTCACTGATGTTTGTATGTCATGTAGCAGCACCTGTTCTTGTTATCACCAAAGCTCAATCTGTTTTCCAAATTCCATTGCAGCACAGAAGTACAGTATCCATTTAGTCACACCTCTGTACCCTCCGTGGTTCTTTGACAGCCTAACTATCGTGCGCCCTGACTGGCCCGCCTACTGGGTTTCTATGAAGACCAATTGAGGTAGTAGATGTGAAAGCCCTTGAAAAACTCTGTAACATATGACAAAAATGTTAGGCATGGTTGTTAAATTGCTTCCCTCCCTGGGCCTCAGTTTTCTCATCTATCATGTGAGGAGGGTTGACCTGGAAACTCTATCTTCTCCTAAAACTAAGCTTGAGTTCTGCTGTGTCACCTCTCAGGGTTATGGGAAGGAGGAAAGGATAGGCATGGACCCCAGTATGAGACCTGACTGCCCCCAACCAAGCCTAACACAGTGCTGGCACCTAGTAGGTGTGCCAGGAGTACACATTGTTCTTATTGTCAAACAGCACTTTGAAAAGCACAAAGTACCCTAGAGAGATAATAAAACCTTTTTAACAGCCTTAAGTATTGTCTAGGTACTGTCAGCACTAAGCAAGAAAAACCATTAATGGGGAAGCCAGGATGGCTCAGTGGGTTAAGCGCTCACTTTGCAGCCCTGAGGACCAAGGATGGAATCCCGGCCCCGGCCCATGCAGACCTATATGCTGAGCTGGGGAGTGCCCCCAGTTCAGTTCTCACCGGGGTGAGACCCCGGCCCAGTTCCTGCCCTGTGCAGCCCCGCGCCCACCTGTGGAATGAAACTATGTGGAAAAACCAATGATGTGCTACTACAGAGACTATTCTGGGCCCTCCCCCTTCTCTCTGTCTCTGTCTCTGTCTCTGTATCTCTCTCTCTGTCAAAAATAATAAAAATAAGTCTTAAAAAAAAAGAAAGAAAGAAAGAAAGAAAGGGAGAAAGAAAGAAAAGAAAGCTTTAAGAAAAACCATTAAGATGAGGAAAGAGCTGACACCAGCACACCACCAGCCCCTAAAGTGAGGACAAGGAGAACAGCAGAAGCACTATTTGCTGAGCAGTGTGTGCAGGCCCTAGGTACAGGCCTGCTGTCTCCATGGAGCCTCCCACCACCCTCTGAGGGAGATATGAGTATTATTACCCCTTTTGCACAGAGTTGAGAAAACAGAGGCTCTGGGGAGTTAAATTACTCACCCAAGGTCACACAACTAGAAAGAGTCTGGCCTGGATCTTTGGCTCAGGTCTGCCAGAACCAAAGCCCACATTATAATCCCTGCATAATAAAAGGTGTCCTCTTCACCAAAATCCAACCCCACCCTGATTCTAGCTCACCCTGAGGCCAGACATTCCAAACTAACTCGCCATATGCCCACGGCTCTGGATAGGCACTGGGCATTTGCTGGCCGAGGACTTCACAGTTTGCAGCTGAGAATGTAATGCTCTCAAGGTTCCAGGGCAGGTGAGGGACTGGGAGAGGTCCCCAGGTTCCCAGGCACAGGCACACCTGCTTGACAGGGCTTGGATGAGCAACTGTTCAGAAGCCATCCTCTTGAGTCAACTTCCCAGGCAGAGCCTGAGCCCGTGTCCTGCTGTGAGAAACACTTGCTCCCCACTGGCTTTGGCTGCTGCTCGGCCAGCCCCTTGCAAGCTTATTTTTTAATAACTTGGTTGTTTTTTAATTAAAAAGAAATCCCTGGTAACAAATGTGAATGGCCTGAGTTAATGAGAGCAGGCTGCAGCTCATTTAACTCCGTCTCTGCTTGGCGGTCTTTGCCTTTTCCAAATCGTTTCTGCATGCCATTTTATTGTCCCATTGAGGCAAATGCTGGGACTGGGCCTCAGAAAACTGTGGATAATTTTATGACCATCAATAGCATTTGGAGCAGAGAAAGCTTAATCATGACACAGGGCTATTCTGCCAGGGTCTCTCTCCCAGGGCCTTTGGGTCAGGGAGGCAGTCCTGAGCTTCCTTCAAGGACCCACTGGGGACCTCCGGGTCACTTACTTCTCCTTCACTTAGGAGAATGTATTGAGTAATGGTTTGTGGGCCCCTGGAAAGGTGCCAGGGAGCCCAACACTTATCAAGCCTTTATTCATCCAGCCCTTCCTAAGCGCCAGGCACATTTGTCCTTTCAAGTGTCTATCCCTGTGAGGCGGGCTCATTACAGCCATTTTCCAGATGAGAAAAGTTGAGGTTTGGATGGGCTGACCAGGTGTACCATTTTAAACAGGACAGAAAACAATAGTACTGTCCCATTTCAAATGGTACATATGGTCAGCCTTGTCTCACTGTGCTAAGTTCAAGGTGCCAGTAGGCTGACCATATGTATTATTTGAAATGGGACAGCACCCTTGTTTTCTGTCCCATTTAAAATGGGACATCTGGTCAGCCAGGGTTTGGAGAGATTAGGGGCCTTAGACCAAAATTAGGGGTATGTAAGCAGTGGGGCCACAAGTCAAACCCAGATCTCTCAGACTGCAAAGCCCTAGTCCTATCCTGATGCCTCTCAGCCAACTGATGAACAACTGGGGGCCCCCGAACAAGCATCCCCACCTATGACTCCAATGAAGATCATGTTGGAGGGCCTTTAGGAACATCAAAGCACAGCAGACTCTCCATTAACCGGAACTCAGCAGCTGACACTCTCAACTGGCAAAAACTTCAAGTAAATAATACTGCATTTACCTGACATGGGTGACAATTAACTGAGAGTCTACTGTACAACCATTACAATGCCTCCTACACTCTGCCAGGTGGCAGAACCACTCCATCTGCAGACAAGCACAGGAAGGCTCAGGGAAGTTTAGTGTTGTATCCAAAGTCACACAGGGAGTCGGGGCCAAGCTGAGATGTAAAAGAGACAGTCGTTACAAAATGAACAATGGGAGCCTGTTGGCTTCTTCTCTGTTGGATACACCATGAGGTTTTCCGGTAATAAATAAGCAAACCGACTGTGGAAGGGATGAAGGAGGCCCTCAGGGCACAGTTTGCCAGGACTCAGGGCTCCAAGCCCATTCAAACCACATCTTGTATAAACTTCACAGACCCTGGATGAAAGCATCAGCCTCCTCACCTTGCAGAGAGACTCAAGCACCAGAGCTGGCAAGTAGCTGTTCAAGGTCACATGCCAGTTGCTGGAAAAGCCGGGGCCCGAACTCAGATCTCCCAAGGCCTATGCCAGACCCTGCCCTGGGCCACCTGCTTTCTTCAAGGCTAGAAATCAGACAGTATACTGACTGTAATGTGTCCTAGAAGTGCTGCCACCACTGGAAAGATGTGGGTACTGTCACGGCTGCTGACCCCAGCCAGGCCCAAGTCAGCCAGGAGACCTCCCACTGCCCTCCCAGCTGCTGGCATCTTGCCTGTCTGCCCCAGTGCATCGCAGGACCCCTGCTCATTCTCCACCTCCAGGCAGCAGGATGGATGGAGTCTTTCTCGAGGGAGGCAGGGGAATGAGTGGGGCATGCGGGCCACACATGGCTCGCTCTGTGCCACAGGGGACCAGACCCTGGACCCGCCTTTCCCCAAATAAAGCTTCTTTAGAGGCTTGGGGGATGACGGGGTCCTGTGTCCATTTTTACAAGTTGATGTGAAAACCTAGAACATCAGGGCTGGGGCTGACTGACCTATTTCTTTAATAGATGAGGAAACTGAGGCTCAGAGAGAGAAAAGAACCTGCCTTGGTCACCCAGCAAATCTATACTAGAGCCTGAACTGGCCCCCAGGGCTAAATAAGGGATTGGTTTAGCTTCCTCTTCAAGTCTCAGTTTTCTCATCTGCAAAATGGTGCTAACACTGACCTCACAAGGTTGTGGTGACAATTAAGTGAGACACTGTGAACACAATGCATTTGTCATGGTGTCTGGCTCACAGTAAGCACTTGAAAAGTAATGATGATGATAATGGTAATTATTTCTTCCATTTATCCTTGAGCTTGGGATGGGACTGACAGGCAGGGCCCTATATGAGAAGTATTCCATCCCCAGAAAGGTCAAACCTGGATGACCCTGAGGCCACCCTCAAAAGGACAAGCCCCCAAGGCCCATGGGGTTACCAAATGCAGGAGCAGGCAGCCTAAATGAGGTCACAGCCAGCAAATCCAAAGCCAACGTCTCCGGTTACACACCACAGAGCTTTGCAAATTACCGTAATGACTTGACTATAAAGCGGTACCACATATAAGGTGACTCCCCACAGGAATTTTAATGTACGCCCAAACCTGCCAAGTCTGCATGAGGGACGACGATGCATTCAGCATCTCAGGCCTCCGTGCAGTCCCAGGAGCCACCAGCACCCAGGTCTAGGATGGCCTACACAATAGCTGCTCCTCGTGCGTGGACAAGCACAGTAGACTCTTAGTGCCCACCAGGCTCCAGAGTGGTGACAGGGTTCCGCACTTTACAGTCTACAAAACATTTCACAGCCATCTTCGATGAGCATTTGCCCAAGCGCACCAAGCAAATGTAGGGCTCACACTTATACTGGATCTCCTGACTCAGCCATCTTGTCAGCAAACTTTTTATATAAAGGGCAAGATGGTAAATATTTTGGGCTTTGTGGGCCACAACTAGTCACAACTAGTCAATTTGGACTGTGAAAAAGCAGCCATAGACAATGTGTAAACAAGTGAGTGGGGCTGTGTTCCAATAAAACTGAATTTAGAAAAACAGCTCACTGACTCTTGGACTATAATTAGCCAACCCCTGCGCGGCAGCTAGAGACAGGGCTTTGCAGTTAGAAAGACAGGGCTGCAGTCTGAAACTATCACACTGTCCTGCACCTATAAAACGGGGAAAGTTTTATTGGGTACAGTTGATGGCGTGAAAACCACTGTCAAATTACTGAAAGCAGAGCTGGCCCGTGGTGGACATTCAATAAGTGGAAGTGTCTGAATCTGGCTCAAGGAGCCCCGTGACCTGGGCGTACCCTTCCACCTAGGCATTGTTACCTTGCACTCCCATGATGCTTTGCTGCTGTGCTACACACACCCTCACCCATCCAGTCACCTCCCAAACCCTTCTGGGCCCTCAGAACTCAGCAGAAGTGGATCTCTTTCTGGAAGATTCCCTGGTCTCTCCTGCCCTCCCTGAGCTCCCCTACCTCAGCTCACAGCAGTCCCTGTGAATCGCTGCCATTTAAGGTCCACCTTCTTTCCACATACCCAGCACATGCCAAATACTCAATATGATTGATCTCTAAGTCCTCACAATATCCCCCACAGAGTTGGGATTACATTAGTAACACTGTGTGCTGGCACATAAATGCTTTTAAGAGCAATTAAAATCCTGTCTCCCCCGTGAGTCTGTGAAGTCCTTCAGAACAAGGGTCTTGGAGCCCCGGAACTGCTAAGTGTCAGAACATCCTGACACATGGTTTTGCCCAGTTTACTTCACATACAGAAAACAGGGCCCAGATGAGGGACAGGCTTGTCCCAGTCGCTCAGCAAAAGCAAGTTCTTTAGACTCCTGGGCCCCACTGTGGACACTCCCCTCATGCCTAGCACAGGGTTAGAGCCACAGGAGGTGCTTGGAAACCCTGGGAAGGTGGGTGGCTAAAAGGAGTGTCTCAAGTTCACTTTCATGCCTACAATATGCCAGACACAGTGACCTAGGGAAACAGAACAAGCTTTTGTCACACACACAAGTTGAAGCCCTGGTTCCAACATTAGCCTTCTGACCGACCCTAGATGAGTTATCTCACCGTTTGAGCCTTAGTTTCTTCATCTGTAAAATGGGGAAAAGAATCCATTACAGGGGTGCCTCTGAGCATTAAGTGAGATAATATATGTAGAGGTGTAGTGCCAGGCACAGAGCCAGTATGCATTTTAAGTTCCTCGTTTTGCTTTTTTTTTTTGCTAATTTTGTTCATTTATTTGTTTGTTTTAAGAGTGTGTTTTGGTTACTACTGCTGCATAACAAAGTCCCTCAATTACTCCATTTTGTTTTTCTCGGAAACTTGTAGGTCAGGAATCTGAGATGGAGTCACGAGGCAGTTCTCGTTTGGGGTCTCTCACATGATTGCAGTAAAATGAGAGCTCAGTCCTCCGAAGGCTCACCTGGACTGGATGGCCAGAACGGCTATCAGCTGGGAGGCGGATTGGGCTGTTGGCTGCAGTGCCTACCCATGTGGCCTCTCTGCATGGCTTGGGTTCCCTGATAACCTGGCGCCTTCAGGCAGTGGAACTTCTTGCACGATGGCTCTGGCTCCAGCGTAGGTGTTAGAACAAGTCAGAAGCTGAATCACCTTTTCTGACCTTGCAGTTACAAAATCCATGTCTTGATTCCCATCCCCGGTCCATTCAAACCCATGTGATGTACTGTGCGGGGCAACTGGTAACCACCAGGCAGAGGTGCTTTTCTTGACAGGCAGGAGAGACTAGGGCCTCCCTGGGGTGATCTGTGTCTCCAGGGACAGAGGCCTGCTTCCTAGACAGTGGGCACCAGTGGCCACAGAGGGCAGCCTCGGGCAAACAGGACCTTGAGTCTGACTGAGCTAATGCTCTGCAGGCTCAGTCAGAGCAGAACAGGGCCCTAGCCCTCTCTGAGCCTCCTCAGCCTTCCCCTCTGAGCATAGGACTGCCACACTGGGCAGGAGGGGCACTAGAGAGCCCAGGGAGTGGGAGACACAGGGCTGAACTTCTCAGGCCCAGAGAGGGTAGGTGGCTCTCTAAGGACACACAGAAGAAAATGGGCCCACACTGCATCCATACTCCAGGGCCCCTCTGTCTCTCCATGCTGCCTTGTCATCCGCTCTCTTCCCTCCTCACCAAACCCAAAGGCCTGGCAACCAACAAGTGGAGGCTGCTGAAAGAGAAGCAGGAAGGCAGACAGCTGGGCTTTTTCTCCAGTCTCCAGAGCCTGGCAGGATGGGCTAGCTGAGGCCCGCTCACTCAGCCTGGGGCCACCTTAGGGGATTCACAGTCACTGGTTGGGGGCTGAAAGCTTGACAAGGCCTCTTGAGCTACAGAGCCTGATGCTCAAGGCCACATGCCAGGTTTATGGCCACCCGTAGTCTCTTATCCCAGATCACAAAAACTCCATAAATTCCCCTCTAAGGCTAAGCTAGATTTATAGGACTCAGACCAGTAAAACCTGAGCAGACTCAGCTCAGGACGGTGCCACAGAGAAGCCAGAGCGAGCCCTCAGCTCTGTCCCAGTCCAGAGCCAGGAAGTCAGCAGCCCAAGGCTGGGTACACATGTAGGTGCAGACATGTACATATATAAACACATATATAGGCTGAGTTTTCCCTCAGAGTCTCTTATTGCTACCAGATTAATACATTTATTTTATTTTATTTTATTTTATTGTCTTTGAGAGCAGGTGAGAGAGAGAGAGAGAGAGAGAGAGAGAGAGAGAGAGAGAGAGAGAGAGAGGAGAGAGGGGGGGGAAGAGAGAGAAGTGGGGAGGGCCCAGAGCATTTTCCATAGTTGTATATCATTAGTTGTAATCATTCCACCCAGGTGGATGTGGGGCCAGCGGAGTGAGGCAGGGACTGAACTGGGGGCTTCCTGCATGAAAGGCAATAACTTTCACCGCTGAGCCATCCCAGCAGTTACCAGCTGCCCTGCAGTTCAACATATGGCATTGCATGGGCTGGGAATCAAACCTCAGACCTTGTGATTGCGAGGCAAGCACTCAGCCTTTGAGCTGTCCTTGACTCCCTAGTACATAATTACTGTATGAAAAAATTTGAAAATGTACCTAGGCAACAATTAGAAAATATATGTCAGGGAAACCGGGATGGCTCAGTGGGTTAAGTGCTAGCTTTGCAGCCCTGGGGACTGAGGATTGAATCCTGGTCCTCCTGGCCCGTGTGGCCCCATATGCTGAAATGGGGAGTGCTTCCCATGTGGGAGACCCCCAGTTTGGTTCTCGCCCCCCACCCAACCCCCCCCTGTTTGGCCCCTGGCTCTAGGGGGTGTGCCTCCCATGCTGGAGGCCCCCAGCCCAGTTCCCGCCCTGCACGGCCCCTGCCCACCTGTGTAGAATAAAACCAGGTCAAAAACTAATGAAGTTCAACTATGGGGACTGCTCTGAGCCCTCTCCCCCTTTCTCTCTCTCTCTCTCTCTTTCTCACTGTCTCTGTGTCTTTCTGTACAATAAATCTTTAAAAAAAAGAAAGAAAGAAAATATATGTCACCTATAAGGCCCCCAGAGAGAGCCACAGCAGAAATGATGACAACATAGCCTCTGTGGTATTTCCCTATGCATCTCTATGTATTTCGACAAAAAAGCAAGATGATGTACTTACTTTCTTGTATTATACGTAGCTTTTTTCATTTAGTAACCTATCGTAAATACCAAAGTCCATGGAGGGCCCCACCCAGTACAAGGCTCTTTCCATGCCAGTATTGCTAAGGTCACTGTCCAGAGGAAGAGTGACTTGCCCAAGGTCATGCTGCTGGCAAGTAGTGGAGTCAAGATGCAAGCTCAGCTCCCTCCGACTTGGAGGGCAGTGCTGACCCAACATTAAGGGATTCAGAGTCGATATAGCTGATTACTTTCCTAGTATATTGGTCAGCTTGAGCTGCCATCACAAAATACCCAGGGCGGGGTGACCTAAACAACAAAAATGTATTGTCTCACAGTTCTGGAGGCTAGAAGTCCAAGATCAAGGTTCCTACTGATTTGGTTTCTGGTGAGAGCTCTTTTCTTGGCTTGCAGACTTTCTTAGTATGTCCCTCATATTTTATTCATAAAATAAAATTTTTAAAATATGCTAATCTGTTAGCAATAAGAGGATCTGAGGGAAAACTCAGCCCATGGAGATGGAGAGACAGAGACAGCGATGGAGAGAGAGAAACACAGAGAGAGAGAATTTGCTCTGGTGTCTCTTCTTACAAGGACACTAACCTTATTGGATCATGGTCCCACCCTTATGACTTCATTTAACCTTATTTACTTCATTAGAGGTCCTGTCTCCAAATAAAGCCACACTGGAGGTTAGAGCTTCAATACATAAATTTGGTGGGGGCAGGGAGGGGGGACAAACATCCAGGCCGTATTACCTAGTGTTCATTCCCTCCTTTCCCCTCCCTAATAGAGTCCCATATTTTCATATCTATCTATGGGACTTGAGAAGGAGAAATAGTATCACACAGCAGATAAGAGTGAAGATTCCGGGGCCTGATCAACTAGGTTTGAATTCTGGTTTTGACATTTACTAGCTGTGACCTTTTCTAAGTCACATGACTTAGCTTCTTTGTGCCACAGTTTATGAAGTTAATATGGGTTCCTATACCATATGTAAAGTACCTGGAACAGTACATATT
This sequence comes from Craseonycteris thonglongyai, assembly GCA_004027555.1. Lineage (NCBI taxonomy): Eukaryota > Metazoa > Chordata > Mammalia > Chiroptera > Craseonycteridae > Craseonycteris > Craseonycteris thonglongyai. The sequence goes on from PVKE010003286.1 coordinate 70,699, forward strand.
ACACACAGTAGGCACTACGTCAGTGTTTGCTCTCATGGTTATTCTCATGGTTAATTTCACTCCAAGATGGGCTGGGAAATCCTGAACTTAATCTCTCTCTCTCCTCCCCACCTCTGTTATTATTATTGTATATTTTAATTCTATATATATTTTTAAACTTCACCAGATATTATCAGTTTTGTATAGCCAGAATTTAAATATTTTCCCTTCATCCTGCTTCCATGTAGAATCATTTCCATTTCCTTCTGCGTAATTTATATTTTTTAACTATGAGTTTACAGGCAAGGAATTCTCTCATGCTGATGTTTGCCTGACAATGGTATTTTTCACGTTTATTTCTGAAGGATATTTTCACTAGGTATAGAATTCTAGGTTGGCAGTTATTTTCTTTCAGTATATTACAGATTTCTTCTGTAATTAGAGTATACTGTCTTCTGAATTTCATCATTTTTATTGGAATGTTACCTGCAAGTCTTTTGAAGATACTGTATCACTCACCTCACACCTATTTTTAAGATTTTCTCTGTGTTTAGTTTTCTTCTTTTTTAAAAAAAAAGATTTATTTTTATTGTTTTTGACAAAGAAAGAGAGACAGAGAGAAGGGAGAGGGCCCAGAACAGTCTCCATAGTTGCATGTCATTAGTTTTCTACATAGTTTAATTCCACAGGTGGGCGCAGGGCTGCACAGGGCAGGAACCGGGCTAGGGGCCTCCCACATGGGAAACATGCCCGGTGAGCCAGGGGCGAACTGAGGGGCTGGGGACCTTCCACATAGGAGGCTTACCCAGGTAAGAACTGAACTGGGGCCACACCCCAGTTCAGCATATGGGTCTACACAGGCTAGGGCTGGGATTTGATCCTCAGACCCTGGGGCTGCAAGACAAACTTTCAACCCACTGAGCTGTTCTGGCTGGTATCCCAATGTTTAGTTTTCCATAGATTGACTATGACTATGATGTGTCTACATGTGATTTTCTTTGAATTTATTCTGCTTGAGGTTCTTAGGGTTTCTTAAGTATGTGGCTTGATGTCTTCTGTCAGTTTTTGGAAAATTACTGGCTATTATCACTTCAGACTTTATTTCTGCCTATTATTTTTCTTCTATCTTTCTTGAACAACAGTGTATTTTAAAACTTTTTACCATGTCCTATATATCTCATATGTTCTTTTCTGAATTTCCACCCTTATTTTAACTTTTATGCTTCAGTTTAGACATTGTCTATTAATCTGTTTTTCTAGTTCATTAATCTTATCTTTAACTGTATCTAATCTATTATAATAAATCCATCTTTTGGGTTCTTAAATTTATTGTATCTTTTCAGTTTTAAAATGTCTCCACTTGATTAATTTTTATAGCTTTCAGATATCTGCTGAAATTTTTCATTTGGTAATCTATTTTCTGGAACATTAATCATAGTTATTTTAAATCCTGTGTCTGATAACTCCAGTATGTGTACCACCTGTGAATCTGTTTTTATCATGATTTTTCTCCCTCTTCATCCTGATATCCCTGGTAATTTCTGACCGAATGCCCAACACTGTGAATAATACCTTCTTCTAGAGAGAACTTTCTTTTGCTTGTTATAGGCAGTTAAAAGAGGGTACGATCATCTTTATCCAGTCTAGGGCTTAGTTATTTTAAAGCTGGGCTTCGGGCTTTGTGAAAGTTGCACTGTATCTTGTTCATCCTTTCCCCTAGGTCCTAGGGTATTGCCCTAAGCTAAGGTCTCCAGTTGAAAGTTTGGGATGCCAGGGCATCCTTAGTTGACACTGAACTTCAACATAAGTTCTCCCAGAACTTGAAGCCGTTGAAAGGTCTGTCTAGCATCTCAACCTCTTTACTACCATACTCTGCTCATTTCTCACTACTTAGCTAGTGCTGCTTAAGAATCAACAACTATCTTGGAAGGAAAAGCAACAGTGAAGGTTAGGCTCATTTTTCATCACTTCCTGTCTCAGTGGAATCTTGGCCCTTCAGATCCACCTATCATGGTAGCCTTAAACTCCAGTTCCTGTCTCTCCAGCACAGCAAGGTTACAGAAAGTTCTGTTCCGCTCTCTCTTCATCCTACACCACTTGCAAACTTGCAAATGCCTGAAAGGAAGAAGAGGCACAGAGTGTCACTTCACCTCAATGCCTTTCCTTTCTCTTCAGAATGCTGGTCTCGCTAGTCTTGGCTGTCTTGGTAGTTTTTTGATGCTTTCGAGCAGTTGATTTTTATATTTTATCCAGAAGGAATGTCAGGTACAGCCAGATGCAAAAAGCCCCTCGCAACAAATAGTTTTAATGACTGTCTATATTCCACTACTCATATGGTAGTACATATCTTATTTAATCTATTATCCACAATTGGGATTAAGATAGCTTAGAAAAGTTTAAAACTTCAGGTAATGAATGTCCTTATAGACCCATCTTTATGTCCATCCATATTTATAGCCTTAAGATAAACTCCTAGGTGTGGGATTACTGAGTCAAAGAACATGCAAAATTTTAAAACTTTTGCTACTGCGGTTCAAACTGCTCTCCAAAAAGAATATGTCAATTTATTTCATCAGCAGTAGAGGAAAGCACTTATTTCCCTGCACTCTTACCACTCAATATTCTCATTTTTAAAAATCTGGGGAAAGCTGGGATGGCTCAGTGTGTTAAGTGCTCGCTTTGAAGCCCTGGGAATCGAGGATCGAATCCCGGCCCCGGCCCATGTGGACCCACATGCTGAACTGGGGAGTGCCCCCAGTTCAGTTCTTGTGGGGACCTATGCGGGAGGCTCTCGGCCCAGTTCCTGCCCTGTGCAGCCCTGTGCCTGCCTGTGGAGTGAAACTATATGGAAAACTAATGCTGTCAACTATGGAGACTGCTCTGGGCCCTCCCCCTTCTCTGTCTCTCTCTGTCTCTGTTTCTCTCTGTCAAAAATTAATAAAATAAATCTTTTTTTTTTTAAATATATATATATATATTTTTTTTTTTTTGACAGAGAGAGAGAGAGAGAGAGATACAGAGACAGAGAGAGAACTG
>PVKE010003287.1:0-17101 GCA_004027555.1 Craseonycteris thonglongyai
TTTATTTACTTTGTATTACGTTTTGTATATATGTTTCTTTGTGTGTATATAATTTGTACAATAAATTTATTATTTTAAAATTATTTTTATTATTTTTTATTCTTGTTCAATAATAAATATCCTTAGAAATAGCTGGTGCCCGCCACCCTACCGATATTTTAGAATGCGCCCTAGGGTATAAAAAGGTTGGGAACCCCTGAGCTAGAGAGAAGTTCAATTCTTGAGGAGAGTTTGCACCACAGTAAGGAATTTGTCCTTGGAATGACAGGGACAATTGATTTATGCCACTAAGGGGACAGATATCATCAGCCCTACATCATTGAATTCACTGAGGAGACTGGATTATATTCAAGGAAGGAGGTGTGAGTTTGTGGGCAGACTAGAGTTCCAGAGACAGGAAAAGGATCTATTGTAATTAAACCAAGTGAAAGAGGACAAGGGTTTTAAGACAGTAATTAATTTATCATTCATGCCATTTCACCAGACCTAGAAAAGACATGGATAAGCAGTCTGACACAAAAATAAATCAAGCAAACATTAAAACTGCTTCTGGCAAAGCTGATTATATGTATTCAATTAAATATACTTGTGCATAATATTGTCTATTGTTTTCTTCTTTAAAAACCAAAACCATTAGGTCAATCATTTATTTTATTAGACATCTTTAATAAGATAAATAGTATCTTACCAATTTCTTTTGGAGTCAAGGGAAATAAGACAAAACTGTTTTTGAAATAATTCTAAAATATCTGCAGGTGAATTTATAATAGCTAAAGCTTTGTATTGAATTAAAATAGCAGGGGGATAATTTGTATACTAGTTTTAAATATGTTGAAATACCACATCTTGTCTGAAAAGATTTGTGGGAAATAATATATTTACCATAGCTTTATGAAATCATTTCATTATACTGCTATATTTAATAATTTCATTTTTATGACTTTCTTTATTCAAGAATAATAAATCTTGATTAGGGCCTAATTTGCCTAGCAAATATCAAATATGTACATGATCAAATTTCTGATTCATCATTAATTAAGGATTCACTCTTTGAAAGCTTTGTGGTAAACAAATAAGCTAAGCCTTTCCCTCATGTGGCTCACATGTGAGCTGAAAGTACAAGAAATCAGACAATAAACAAATAAGAAAGATACCTCGCAGGCAGCATCACGTGCTATTTAGAAAATAAAACAAGTGATAGTTAGAGAGGAAGGGGCCAGGTATGGGGGGCATTTTAGATACAGCATGCAGGAAACCTTCCTAGAGGAAACATTATTGAATCGAAGAAGTGGAAGACAGGGAGGCAGCCATGCCTAGATCTGAAGAACATTCCGGGTGGAGAGAACAGCAATGGCTCTTTGGAAGAAAGAAAGCCCATGTGATTAGAGCAGAGAAAGCCAGAGAAAATCTAGGTAGGAAAACATGAGGCAGCAAAAAAAGAAGCAAGTGGAGACTGGAGAGAGATGAGGACCATGTAGAAACTTCTGGGCTGATTTTATTCTAATTGCAATGGGAAACCATTAGCAAGAAAAAAACATGATTAAATATGGCTCATCTCTATTTCTCTTGGATATCTGCACTAGTCTTGCAATGCCAGCCTTGAGGTTCAACTGTTACAACATAGTAAATGAATTCTGGAAGCGCTAAATCACTGTTCTGACCAAATTTTATTTACTGTGATTTGTAATTTGGGTAACACAGAGTAAATAGACAGAAAGTAAGTTCTGCCAAAATTATTTTGCTCCAAATAATTTCAATGTATTAATATAAATTTATAAAGAAATGCATCTATATACATGAATGTATATACATTTATGTGTGTACAAGCATATACATATAGATTTCCAAGTTATTTTGAACATGATAATTTTTATCCTTAATTGTCCTAATCTTTAAACAACTCTCAAGTTCTATTACTCAAATACCTCTTAATTTATCTCATCATAAGCTCAGGGCACTACATAAGATCTCCTTAGGAAGAAAAGGAAAGAAAAATTATTTTTGCTTCCCTTTCATATTCTTACTTGCATCTGTGCTTGTCACCTATCGAAGGACAATATCATTTTACCTTTTACCAGCCAAAGTAGCTCAAATGAAAAGCAAGCCTCACAAATCCCACTTAGGATTGCTCCATGCTGAGCATTGTTCTTGTTCCTACTCCTGGGACGCCCTCCTACACATACAGTTTAAAATTTTTTTTTAAGATTTATTTTATTGGTTTTGGCAGAGACAGACAGAGACACAGACAGACAGAGAAAGAGAGAAGGGGGAGGAACCAGAGCAGTCTCCATAGTTGCACACCATCAGTTTTTGACATGATTTCATTCCACACAGGTGGGCAGGGACCACGCAGGGCAGGAACTGGGCTGGGGGCCTCCCACATGAGAGCCATGCCCCCACGAACCAGGGGCCAAACCGAGGGGAGAGAACTGAATTGGGGGACTCCTGCATACCCTAGTTTGGCATATGGGTCCACACGGGCTGGGACTGGGATGTGATGCTCAGTCCCCAGGGCTTCAAAGCAAGTGCTTAACCAGTTGATCCATCCGACCTCCCCACAGTTATAAATTTGACGTGTATAATAATACAATTGTAATCATGCCTTAGGCAGCAAACCTATAGAAAGCATAAAAGGACACAAAAACATTCTATTTTCTATTGTGAAGAGTGCAGCTGGCCCCTCACATTACTCTTTATGACATCTGCTACTGAGCCCTCAGTGTTCTGTCTTGCCCCACCCCTAGGTATTGTTCTCACTGACAAAGGAACAGCAGGTATAGGGAAGAAAGCAGTCAATATCTGTATTCTGTTTGCGTCTGCTTTGCTCTTTCTCTCGATTTTCTCACGTACAAAATAGCATCTGTACGTTGGCCTGAATGTATATAAGTCTCCCTGTTAAATAAGGTTAAAGATGTTCATGCCATTCTGACTGTGAAAGGTTGTTGTATACTTTCACTGTATGCTCAATCAGAAAATGACTAGAATTACCAAATTAATTTTGTCATAATCACTTTTGTTATTATAAGGTGACACTTTACCATTATCGTTGTGACTTTCAGCTGAGTAGGAATTGGTATATTTTTCGTAGTCTTAATTCAACAAGCTAAAAGTGCTAAGGAAATTATCTTTAAAAAGGAGTTGTATAAACATGTTTTAGTATTACTTCTCCAGTATTTACAAAATAGAAAATGCAGATAGTTTATTATCATTATTATTAATGCCATTATCAATTCTTTAATGTATAAATTTTCATTTTATTTAATATTTAAAATATGAAATATCCTTTTAATTTATGAAATACTTATATCCAGTAAGTCCTAATTTTTTTAGGGATTTATTTTTGTTTTTTGACAGAGAGAGACAGACAGAAGGGGGAGGGCCCAGAGCAGTCTCCATAGTTGACAGCATCAGTTTTCCATATAGTTTCACTCCACAGGTGGGTGCAGGGCTGCACAGGGCAGGAACTGGGCCGGGGGCTCCCACATAGGCCCCGGCAAGAACTAATCTGGGGGCACACCCCAGTTCAGCATATGGGTCCATATAGGCCGGGTCTGGGATTCAATCCTCGGTCCCCAGGACTGCAAAGCGAGTACTTAACCCGCTGAACCATCCCAGCTTTCTCCTACTTTTTATTTTTAAAGATTTATTTTTATAGTTTTTGACAGAGACAAAGAGAGAGAGATACAGAGACAGAGACAGAGAGAAGGGGAAGGGCCCAGAACAATCTTCATAGTTGCACATCACCAGCTCTTCCACATAGTTTCACTCCATAGGTGGGCACGGGGCAGCACAGGGCAGGAACTGGGCCAGGGTCTCATCCCAGCAAGAACCAAACTGGTGGCACTTCCCAGTTCAGCATGTGGGTCGACATGGGCCAGGATTCAACCCCCAGTCCCCAGGGATGCAAAGTGAACGCTCAACCCACTGAGCCATCCCAGCTTCCCCAAGTTCTATTTTTTATGTATGAAAAATACGTTAAAAAACTGCTGATTAGGGAAAGCTGGGATGGCTCAGCAGGTTAAGCGCTTGCTTTGAATCCCTGAGGACCAAGGATCAAATCCCTGAGGATCAAGGATCGAATCCCAGCTCCAGCCCAGGAGGACCCACATACTGAACTGGGGAGTTCCCACAGTTCAGTTGTCTCTCTGTCTCTCTCTCTCTGTCTGTCAAAAATAAAAATAAATAAATAAATAATTTTAAATAATTAAAAAGAAAAAAACTGCTGATTTGATTTTTTACTCATGCAGTGAATAGAGGTTGATTTTCAGAAAAGTTTTGATAGATTTAAATACTAAGTTAAAAAAAAAAATGTGTGGGGATGCCAGGATGGCTAAGCAGTGGGTTGAGCACTTGTCTTGCAGCCCCGGGGATCAATGATTGAACCCCAGCCCCAGCCTGTGAGGACCAATATGCTGAACTGGGGTGTGCCCCCAGTTTGGCTCCCACTCTGGGCATGCTTCCCATGCAGGAGGCCCCCAGCCCAGTTCCTGCCCTGTGTGGTCCCATACCCACCTGTGGAGTGAAACTATGTCAAAGCTAATGACATGCAGCGATGGAGACTGCTCTGTGCCCTCACCTTCTCTCTCTCTGTCAAAAACAATAAAAATGGATCTTAAATTTCTTTTCTATAAGTTGAATGAACCATATATTTCTTTTCTTACAACTCATAAGAAAGTGGAAATTCACCAATAATATAATACTTAGCACAAGAAAATCACAACTGGCTATTTTTCTGTCTGCAGTTGGAATCCTAAGACTTAAAAGGGAGCTTTTGAGTTAACAATGACTTTGAAGGTATACCTGGTTTGATGTTAATCTAGATGAAATAAATTATGATTTACTATTTTCCTGGAAAATAACTGATGGAATCTACAGAATATAGAAGAGGATTTTGCTTTTATGTTGTATTATACATAAGATATACACAAAGGTTATTTATATGTTTTTCCTATGTTTAATCACAATTGGAGTGAACCAAATCATAATGCCTCATTAATAGAGGCAGCAATACGTTGACAATCACTACACTGCATAGCCACTCTTGATGATTTGTATCATGTGGCCCTCCCCTTATCTCAATACAATTATAATGAGAAAAATCCTCGTGTAAAGTGAAAAGTAACCAGAGCTGAAACAGTAACACATTCTCTTGGCAGCTTTATCTGAGAAAACGATCTGGGTAGGAGTTTGCTCAGCAGATGAAAGCTGAGATTATGCACAGGTTTTAGGATCTGGATGAAATTGTTAAATGGTGGAATGTGTTTTTTTATTCTACTGGCTTAGTTGGTCTTAGTATTAATAAATCAATTGTTCCAAAATCCACATTGTTTCACTTTCTCTAGTTTCAGTACATCTATCAGAGAGAACTTCAAATGGAAAAACATAGAACTGGGAGTATGTGTGAGTGGGCTGGAAATTCTCATAATTTTAGTCAGCTTGCACCTTAGATATAGCTTCCAACTTCCTACTCAGTCAGAGAAGACTGAGCCCATCTAGCAGGAATATATCAGTAAGTGGAACCTCAGACTTTTTATCACAAGAAACCTAAGAACATATTTGCATACATTATTAAAATATGTAGAACAATAAAGAACACAAAATGAAAATTGAAAGCTATTTCATGTATTGCTACATTTTGATGTTCACAGAATATTTCAAAATTCCTATTTTTGATTTAAAAATGCAGTGATGTTCACCATAAGTTTTGGAAAGACAATGCATCAGTAAGCTTCATACTCAAGGTGAGATGTCTTATTGATGATAACACACATTTAAAATTTTCATGATGTATCTTGCTGGTGATGGGTTATGGATAGAAGAATGAAAAGAAATGTTTTGTCCGAGGTCACATATATCACTAGAAATTAACGGGGAAATCCTGTATTTTGCTGGTGAGTATTTGATTAAAACCATGAAAGCATGTTCTATTCCAAATCATTTTTACTAGGATATAATAAATATAATCCTTACTTCATACACAAGCTAAATTCTTGATGAGGTTAATTCTCTTCACTACACTAAATCCTCTGTAAATGATCTGAAGTTGGTGCTCTCTGACAGCAGTACAGTAGTTTATGTCAGTGATCACAGTCCAGTTCCTAGTATTAATGTTCTATATCATGAAAGCTGTCAGGAAAATTGATATTAATGAGAGCCCTTGCTGGAAAACTGAGGACAAAGGCCAAATGTAAAATTCTATGGACAACAAACTCTGTCTTAACTTCCATAGGCTTGTAAGCCTTCTTATCAGAATTAAAATGCAACAGCAGAAATAGTTTACCATGAACACATATACATTTGAAAAACCAGATTTAAATCTACAGTGTCAGAGGCTTTTATCTCTCATGGTACATGCTTCACTCAATAGATATTCTGTATGCACTTAGTCAAACTAAACTTCACTGACTGCAAGACCAAAGAGCAATTAAGACCACTTTGAAACAAGGGTAGTATGTGAATTAAACACACATCCTCTTACATCCACCTCATAAATTGTGTAGTATATAACTCCAAAGAGTGAATAGAAGCTTGTCTGCTGTTATACAATAATTACAAAAAAGTGTCACCATGCCTGGTTCAAGTGTGTTTCTGGCTTTCCAAGTGGAATTTTAGAAATAAATTGTTTTGGAGGTATATAAGTGAAATCATTTGTGTAACAACCTAACCACTGTTGTTTTCATGAAAAGATGATTGGGCATCAAATATATGGTGAAGGGAAGAGAGCTGATTCTGGATGGTGAGCACATAATGCAACACATAGACGATGTAATGTAGAATTGTACGCCTAGAAACTATGTAATTATTACCAACCAATATCACCCCAATAGATTTAACAATAATAAAAAAAAGCCCGTGTCAATAAAAAAAATGCACTTTAGGAAAACAATATATAACATAAGGACTACCTATATTAGTTGTACTTCTCAGTAGTTGAAAATGTCAACGACTTGTTCTTCCATCAGTAATTCATTTACCATCTGTTTATAACTCTAAGGACAGGCAAAAAGACAACCTACAAGACAGTGGTCAGAACAGACCCTGGACTAGAAAAAATGCCTAGGTGACTATTCTTCCAGGTAGTTCTGGTTTCTATCTGCAGGGCATGACTGGCGTTGGTAAATCAATAATGTAACTGCAGGGGACATTCTATTGTGATGTCCATACAATGAGGAACCCTCAGTAAGAGATTAAGCTGACCCTCCCCAGGTGAAGTTCTAAAAATAGTAACAAGCCCCTGCCTCTATAACCTGTAGACTGAAGCCTGTGGTTTGGCTATGTCCCTAGGGATATAGCTCACTTGTTGCTATGCCTCTCTCTTTAAAATAAACTTCTCCTTTTATTTTGCCTGGCTCATGTTTGGTCTCCTTTTTGGTGCATCCTTTCGATAACTATACTTATATTCATGTGTGTTGCTTCTATTAAGCCATAAACTTGTGAGTGTGCAGGTGGATATATTGGGATTGGAAAGTCAGGGAGTCTTGGTATTAAAAAAGAGCCCTCAAATTTATACAAAATGCACCAGGCATTGTCATTACAAAAAAATTAATATAATTCAAATGAAATTTCTTTAAGTATAATTTAGGTTAATTTAATACAAACTCATATAACAATGTTCAACTTTCTAGCAACACCTTACTGTAAAAAGTTTATTAATAAAGTTATTTCTGTGTGCAACATCTTAGAGAAAACCTTTGACATTACCCATGTTTTAGGACAATTTAGGAACTCCTGATCTTTTTTATTCCAACTATGCTTTCTAAATTATACTTCATTTTCTCTAACCTGGTACTTAATTAAAAAACATTTTATGTATAACAAATTCATTATATTAATAGCCTTTCAAAATTACAATCTGATTTTGGATTTACTGTTATATATTCTAGTATGTCTCTAATCTGATTTTGAAATGTTATGTTCATTTAGGATAATAATTTATTATTCCAACTCCTCTTTTTAAAAACAATTATCCTTAGAAATTGTCACATAACAATGTCCTGAACATCAGTGCAATCAAAAGTTTTTTTTCTTCCTAAACATTAGGAAGTATAATATAAAAATAAGACAGGCCTTAAAATGAAGAACTATAGTGAAATTGGGGTGTGGTGAATACTAACTACTTAGAAATAATTTTTAAAAATCTCTGCAGGGGAAGCCGGGATGGCTCAGTGGGTTGGGCGCTCACTTTGTAGCGCCGGGGACCGAGGATCGAATCCCGGCCCCGGCCTGTGCGGAACCATGTGCTGAACTGGGAGCTCCCCCAGTTCAGTTCTCTCTCTGTCTCTGTATCTCTCTGTATCTCTCTCTCTATCATAAATAAATAAAAATATATTAAAAAAAAAACATCTCTTCAATGTTTAATGAAACTGTCACGATCTTGATTCTTGAAAATTACAGTTCTCAGGGGAAGAAAATATTGATTTCACCTACAACTTTCTTTAAATCCTCTAAGATTACTAAAACTTACATTTTTGACTCTCCCAATCTTCTTCTAATTCTTTGATCATCAGATAGATTATACACTTTCCCTGATCTTCCTTCATGGTCTAAACATAACAACTAGAAAGCATTGAGTATAATACCCAAGCCTTTCAATACATACAATTTGGTTGTTATAAATATTAATAGAAGATATATATATAGATATATATAGATATATCTATATATATATATGGTATATATATATGGAGACACATTTCTGACGTGATGAATTGCTTTCTGAAAGGACAAGTACAAATGGCAAATTTCTTCACAACTGGCACTAAGTCAACTTTCTCTTTCATTTGCTACACTCAATCTATGTCAGAGTGACTCAAATTTAGTTTCCACTTAAATAATATTTCAGGAAACAAATCACATTTACTCGATGAGATTTCTTTTTACCTCATACTCCTGTTTTTCAAAATTACGAATTGCCTGTCTTGACACTAAGGCATCCACGATGATTAACTTTAGCTGTTTACTCAATTATTTCTTTCTAAAATTAGAAACCTCAAAGTGCTTTTATATTTAAATGACTAGCACTCCAGTAACACTGCTGATCAATCATTTCAAGCTAATGATTAAAAACAGTAAATGTTCTGTTACTCTCTCCATAGCTACTCTAAATAGTGTCAAACACAGCAAACTCTATTTATGTCTCTGCATTTTAACATGGGCCACCAAGTATGAGGCTGCATAGATAAAACACTCTTCACAGCTCTTACATTCTTTGCTTAATTCCTGCTTTAAGTAGTTTTAAAAATAGGGATTACTCAATTGAACTATTTTTTTTATTTAATAATCCATTTATTTCTGAGATTTGTTATGCTCTAGAAAAAAAGTTTTGTACTTTAAAAAACTGCATTCCCATGATTCTGTATAGCTGAGAAAAAGATAATTTTCTAAATGGTTCTAAAAGTTACTTAAGGGTGCTGGAATAGTTCAATGGGTTGACTGCTTGTCTTGCAACCATGATTTCCAGAGATTGAATCCTACAGCTGGTAACCACTGGGATGGTAGGGAAGGTTCTCATTTCCCATGCAGAAGACCCCAGCTCTGTTCCTGCCTCATGCAATCCCATATCAAACTGCGTGGTCATGAAACTGTGTCACAACTGATGGTGTACATCTATGGAGACTGATCTGGGCCTTCTACCTCTCTCTCTCTTTCTCTCTCTTTTACCTTCTCTCAAACAATAAAACAATAAATAAATAAAAGCTACTTAATTACCCATCGAAAATAATGTGTATAGAAGAAAAAAATGCAGAGTTTATCATCTCATTATAGAAGCTATAATCTAGATATTACACAAATTCATTCATTATAGCTAAAATTTTAAATTATTAAATCAATCCAAAAATGATAATTGTTTGTTTGGATGATACAAAATAACCATGAGCTACTGCCTTGAATAATAAATTTCTCAATAGATCATTTTGATATATTAGCAGTTTCTTATGTTTTGTAATTTATGGATCCATTTCTGACCCATTTCTTGATATTAAAATGGAAAAACTACAGAATACATATATATTATCTACTCATCAACTGGCTGCTCTTTCTCAGTTATATGTACTAGTTTCCTTTCCTCTTCCCAACATATTTAAAGAACTGCTCCACAGTTGTTTCAGCATTATTTATTAAAATGTCTATCTTTACCCTACTGGTTTAAAATACCATATTTATTATATATTAAATATCTGTATCTTCTGAGGTTCATTCTGGAGTTTCTATTCTATTCCATAGATGTGTTTGTCTATATGTGACCCTGTGCCTCATAGATTTAATTTTAGAGGTTGTATAATGTTTTAAGTCTTAACTTTTCTTTATCCATTTATTTATAAAGAGACACTTAGGTTGTTCCCATACTTGGCTGTTGTGAATAATGCTGTAATGAACATGGGAATCTACATATCTCTTTGATATCTTGTTTTCATTTCCTTTGGATATATACCTAGAAGTTGAATTGTTAAATAATACTATAGTTCTATTTTTATTTTTTTTTAGGAAATTCCATAGAATTTTCTATAGTAGCTGCACCAATTTAATTCCCACCAACAATACACAAGTGTTCTCTTTTTTCCACATCCTCAACCAACATTTGTTATTCATATGTTTTTCTAACAGCCATTCAAACAGGTATAAGGTAACATCTCGTGGTTTTAATTTGTATTTAAATGCTGATTAGTGATGCTGAGCATCTTTTTCAGTACTCATTGCTCATTTGTAAAGTTTTTTTGTTTTTTTTTGGTCAAAAGTATCAATTCATTTTCTCTGTCCATTTCTTAATTGGCTTATTTGCCTTTTTGTTATTGAGTTTTATAAGTTCCTTGTATATTTGGACATGAATCTCTTACCAAATATACAGTTTGCAAATATTTTCTATGTTGCATAGGTTGTCTTTTAATTTAATTTTGTTTGTTTGTTTGTTTGTTTGTTTTTGTTCTGCAAAAGCTTTTTGGTTTTATCTGGTCCTTCCTTATTTTTGTTTTGGTTGGCTTTTAGGGTCAAATTAAAAAAATAAAATAAAAATTATTGCCAAAACCAATGTCAAGGAGCTTTATAACTATTTTCTTTTATGCGTTTTATAGTTTCTGGTCTTATATTCAAGTATTTAATCCATTTTGAGTTAATTTTTTATTATTGTGTAGAATAAGAGTCCAGTTATATTTTTTTCCACATAGATATCTAGTTTTAGCAATTACATTCATTGTTCTTTTTGTGTATTCTTGGCTTCCTTAACAAATATTAATTAACTATATATGCAAGGGTTTAATTCTGGGCTCTTTATTCTGTTCCATTGGTCTATGTGCCTGTTGTTTTGTTTTTTGTTTGTTTCGGGGGTTTTTTTTGTTTTGTTTTCTTTTGTTTTGTTTTTGCTAGCACCACGTAGTTTCATTACTATAGCTTTGTTACATAGCTTGAAATCATAAAATGTTATGATTTCAAGCTATATAACAAACTTATTTCTCTCAAGATCACTTGGGCTACTCAGGGTCTTTTGTGGTATACAAATTTTAAAATTGTTTTTATATTGCTGTATAAAATGTCATTGGAATTTTTACATGTGTGTTTATCAGGGATATTGGCCTACAGCCTTCTTTTAATGTTCTTATTTGGCTCTGGTATCAGAGTAATGTTGCATTCATAACTTGTGTTTGGGAGTATTCCCTATCTTCAATTTTGGGGCAGGGTTTCAGAAGGATTGGCATTCATTCTTTAAATGTTTGGTATAGTTCACTAGTGAAATCATCCTGTTCTGGGCTTTTCTTTGTTGGGTGCTTGTTATTACATATTCTTTCTATTTACTCATTATTTTCCCGTTCATATATTCAATTTCTTCATGATTTAGTCTTGGTAGGTTGTATATTTCTAGGAATTTAGCCATTTATTCCTAAATTGTTCACTTGTTGGCCTATAATTTTTCATAGTGTCTATGACCTTTTGTTATTTCTGTAGTATCAGTCATATTTTCTTTTCTTTTTTTATTTGAATTCTTTCTCTGTTTTTTGGTTAGCATAGTTAAGTTCATACATTTTGTATATCTTTAAAAAAAAAACAACTCTTAATTTTACTTTTTTATTTTGTTTCTCTCTTCTCTATTACTTTTACTTCTCTAAGCTTTAATACATCCTTCCTTCTGCTAACTTTGAGCTTAGTTTGTTTTTGTTTGTTTATTTGTTTGTTTGTTTTTCAGTATTCTTTTTCTTCAAATTGTACCATAGGCATAGTTTTATAATACATAAATTTATTCTTTACTTTTGATATATTTAGTAATAAAAAAAGAGAACTGCACAGTTTTGATTTCCAAAGAAAATTTTTAGAGATAGGTAGCTCTGCTACAACCATTGTCTTTAGCTACCAAGAAATAATTCAACATCCTAGTATTTAATAAAGGACTTTTTCATCTATATTCTTGCAGAGATTGACTTTTAATTTTACTTTCTAATAATGTACTTGTCAGATTATGGTGTCAGATTTGCTCTGCTTTAATAAAATGAAACTCAAAGCTGGGGAAGAATAGGTAAAATGTGAATTTAAAAACTTTGTTATTCCAAAAAGTAAGTATATGTTAAAACAACAGGGACACATTATAAGAATACAGGATGCAGTTGTTAAGTGACACTTACTAGCCAAATCTTGAACAATTTCAGCAACAACATAGGAATCTATGAGTGTGTAGTGATTATAAATAAAAACATACATAAACTGATAAAAGATGGACTAGAAAGGTTTCTTCTTATAGTAACATGTCAAATGGCAGCTTGTAAGTATGAAGGGTTTAGGAAAATACTATTTTATAACTACAATAATAAAGATTGGTTCAGGTAAGATTCATTAATGGTTGTTAAACCTAGGAGGATATATTTTTTTAAGTGAGATACAGTTTATTTGAATGGTCTGAAAGTGACTTCCCACAGATTCCTCACTAGTTTAAAGGAAAAAATTATAACTAGAAATAGATAAATAGGACAACTTTACTGAGTGAAAAGTATCATCAGTGAGAGGCTATTGACCCTGTGTGCTTCCTGATGTGATCCCCTTTGAAGAACACAATATCATATAGATCAGTTTCAACCTGGAATGAAAAACCTGAATACAACTGTAACAAATATAAGGCAAATTCAAACTGAGGGTATTTCTATTTACAGAAATGAATGTAGATGATTCCAGGCCTGGAGTAGAAAATGTACAATATCATTCTGTTACTTTACTGAATTTATTTATTAGTTCTAATAGTTTTTTGGTGGAATCTGTTGGGCTCTGTATATATAGCATCATGTCATCTGCAAATAATGACAGTTTTACTTCTTTTTCTGATTTAGATGCCTTTTATTTCTTTTTTGTGTGTTTGCCATGGCCAGTACTTCCTCAAAATATATTTTACATGTAACAAAATCAGAGTTAAATAACTTTGAATATGACTCAAGTGATGTCCACACATCACCGCCAATTACAGTAATATGGCTTTTAAATTTCTTTAGTTCTATAGGCTCTACTTTCGTAATGTTTACTCTTCTCTTCAAGTTTATTTGTTGAAGAAACATAGATATTTGTCTTGTAGTGTTTTCCATTGTATGGATTTTGATGATTGTATTCCATGAGGCACTTTAAAATGTTTTTTGTCCTCTGTAGTTTGATTCTGTAGATTGATTTAGAAGCTACAGACTTATGCTTGAAAAATTGTAAGACATTAAAAAATTGAGGAAGATAAAATTGTTGGGGACCATCCAGGTTAACAAAGAAAACTCCATTTCAGACCTGACTCCATTTCTAAGAACTTCAACTTCCCTGAAAGAGCACCAGCTATCAGAAGTCACATAAAACCTTATGGTTTGGCTGGTGGCTAGAAATAGCCCGGTTGGCTGGTGGCTAAAGATAGCCCGTTGCTTAGCAACATACCCTGCCCTGCCCTCCTTTGTCCCTACTGCATATATACCGCTGTAACCGAAATAAAATTTTGAGGCTTGATCAGAATCCTGTCTTGCCTCCATTTCTTCGTGTCTTCTGTCTGTCATCCTCCACAGGGTCCTCCTCTCCCCGCGTTGTTGTGCCCTGCTGGTCGGGGCATAAAATAAATAAAAGCATATGCTCTCCTCATGGATAGGAAGATTAACAACATTAAAATGTCCATTCTACACAAAGAAATCAAAATTTTTTTTTTCAAAAATAATGCTTTTGGTATTGAATTTAAAAATCATTACCAAACTAAGGTCATCCAGATATTTTTTTTACTTTGTTATCTTCTAAGAGTCTTACAGTTTTGTATTATATTTTATTCACACATGTAGGTCTACAATCCACTTTGAGTTAATTTTTGTGAAGGGTATAAAATCTGTGTCTGGATTCATTTGTTTGCATGTGATGTCCTATAGTTTCAATACTATCTGTTGAAAAGAATATCTTTGTTATCAAAATTCTATTTAAATTTCTGTTTTGTAAAAGACACTGTCAAGAGAATAGTAAAAAAAAAAAAAGCCACAGAATAGGAAGACATATTTGTAAAAGACATATCTGATAAAATACTGTTATGTAAAAATTACAATAAACTAGTAGAACTCAACCATAAAAGAAAAACAACCCATTGTCAAAAAAGATAAACAGATGTCAAATAAACATATGAAAAGATACTCCATATGTCATCAGAAATGCAAATTAAAACAACCATGAGATATCCCAACAAATCTCTTAGTATTGCCAAATTCTAGAACACCAGCAATACCAAATGCTGACTAGGATATGGAGTGACAGGAACTCTTATTCCTTCCTTGTGGAAATGAAAAGGGGTATAACCACTTTGGAAGACAGTTTGGTTGTTTCTTACAACTCTAAACAAAATGTTACCACATAGTCCAGCAGGAGCACTTCTTGGTATTTATACCACAAAATTGAAAACTATGACCAGACAAAAACCTGCACATTGATATGTATAGCAGCTTTATTGTTAACAGTGTACTTAAAAGCTGCTAAAATAATCTTTGGTAGATGAATAGATAAATAAACTGTGGCACACTGAGACAATGGAATATTATCCAGTGCTCAGAAGAACTAAGCTATCAAGGCATGAAAAGATATAGAAAAAGCTTACATGCACATTTCTAAATTAAAGAAGCCAGTCTGAAAAGGCTGCATGTTATAAATTCTAACTCTATGACATTCTGAAAAAAAAAGGCAAACATATGGAGACAATGGAAAGAGCAGGTTGCCAAAGGCGAGGGGTAGGAAGGAATAAATAGATAGAGCACAGAGAATTTTTAGGGCACTGAAAACACTCTGTGTGGTAATACAATCGTAGGTCCATGTCATTATACATTTCATCAAACCTATAGAATATAAAATATTAAGACTTTGGGTGATAATGATATGTACATGTGGTTACTCAATTTTAATAAATGTACCACTCTGGTAGGGGATGTTAATAATGGGGCAGGTGATACCTATGTAGGCAGGGGTATATGGAAATTTTCTGTACCTTCTGCTCAATTTTGCTTTGAATCTAAATCTACTCTGTAAAATTAAATCAATTTAACTTATTCAATTTGGAGATGTTGATTATAGTGTCAAATATGTAATTAGTTTAATTCGTAAATCGTGTTCAAACTATGTATATCTTTAATTCTATTTTTACTGATATTTAGTTACTAAAATACATTAAAATAGTATAAATGTGATTTTTTCTTCTATTCTTGATTTTTCTATCAATGCTTTCATTTATATAATGTAAGAATGTATTATTTGGTACATACCAACTTGATTTGTACTTAATCTGATATGAAAACAGAATTGTCATATAATATTGATATATTGACTCTTTTGCAATTATGAAATGGCTGGCTATACTTAGAAATACTAGTTTCTTTAAATTACAATTTTTATTGTAATAAGTAGCTTTTATCAGTTTTGTTTAGTTATCATAGGAATGACATAATTTTTCCATCTGATTGCTTTTAACCCTTTATTGTAATTATATGCAGGATGTGCTTCCTGTAAACAGCATATAGTTGTAAAGATTTTGTTTATTCTCTGCCTGACAGTGGTTGTTCTTTAATTTGAATTATTTATTCAATTTAATTTTAATATAATTACTGATATATGCCATCTTTGTTTTGGGTTTCATTTGCCCCACTTCCATTTTCCATTTCCTTTCTTTCCTTCCATTGAATCAATCCAATTGAAATGAATCGAAATCCAATAACTGGAAAATTGTTCCAGTTTTCTTCTCTATTAGACTGTTGATTCTTTGTCACTGTTCCAAGAGGCAGTGACAACCCCACATCCCAGACAAATTAAGGTCTTTAGAACACTTTAACTCTACATATTCCCTTCACAAGTTTTGTGTATTGTTTTGAAGTATTTTAATTTTATATCTACTTTTACTCCCCAAGTCTTTCTTTTTTTATATATGGTTAAATTTATATTGTCCTACATTTATGCTTTATTTATTTACTTTTATTCTTTCCTGAATTCCCCACTACAACTTGATATAATGTCCATTGCTTTAAAAATATTCTTTGATATTAATTTTAGTGTTAATCAGGTGAAAGATAAATTATCTGCATTTTTATTTGCCTAAAATTGTCTTAAATTCACCTTTATTCTGAACAACACTTTTGCTTGGTTTGGTAGTCATTTACTTTTACCATTTGAAAATATTTATTGTTTTCTAGTTTCATTTTTTTTTTTTTTTCATATATTTGGTGCCAGACTCCTTTGAAAGTAGCATGCCTTCCCTATAATTGGTCTTAACATTTTCTCTTGGTCTTTGATTTTCATCAGTTTTATTATAATCTGTGTATATATCACTTTATTTGTATTTATTCTACATAGAATTTATAATATTACTTGCAGTTCTGACAAAGTTTTTATTAGTTGGAAAAAAATTTTTTCAAATGTTACCACTCTCTTCTTTTTCCTTTTGAACTCTAATTATATGTGCTAACATTTCGACCATTTCACACAGTGAAATTTTTAAGAAACTTTTGCATTATTTTTCATCATTTTGTCTTTCCGTTTTTTTTTTGGTTTTTTTTTTGTTTTGTTTTTTTAATTTATTGTTAAATTTGATGAGGTTACATTGGTTGGTAACAATTAGACAGTTTACAGATGTACAAGTCCACCTCAC
>PVKE010003287.1:17201-73801 GCA_004027555.1 Craseonycteris thonglongyai
GCATCTACCCAAAAAACTTGAAAACCTTGATCTTTAAAGATGTTTGTACCCGCATGTTCATCGCAGCACTGTTCACAGTGGCCAGAACATGGAAACAACCAAAATGCCCTTCGATAGACGACTGGATAAAGAAGATGTGGTACATTTACACAATGGAATACTACTCAGCGATGAGAAATGATAAATTACAGTCTTTCCGTTTTTAAGTATGAATATTATATTTTGGTCAATCTTCTAATTCTCTAACTTCAAGGTGTATATTAACAATATGATTATTAGAAATAAGTATTCAGCTCCAATTTTTATGTTTTTCAGAATTACCATTTATTTGTGACAGTTTCTATTTTTATGTCAAAATTCTACATTTTTGTTCTTTAATTTCATGACAAAATTATTTACCATTGTTTTTATGTCTTTTATCTATACTATTTAGTTCTTTTGTAAGTTTCTGCTGTTTATTACCTTTTTTATTTTATCTACCTTTTATAAGATTGATTGTTATATATAAAAATGTAGAAATAATTTATGTATCTACATATTGTTTTTCAAAGAAAGATTTCTTTTTGCTTTTTTTTTCAGATGTTTAAGGCAGCAATTTGTACTAATGTAATGCAAGGTTGAAATCATTTGTAACTATTTGCAGTTATTCATATAATTTCTTTTGTTATGAAAAGAAAACAAAAATAAAAATAAAATTACCTTTGCTAAGTACTTTTTTACAATTGTTTTTTGCTTATGTTTATTTAAAATTATATAAAATTATTATTAGGTAAAAAGATTGGTAACTGTGATTTGACAGAGGTAAACATATTCATGCAATATATTTGTTTTAAATTTTTCTGAAAATAATGTAAATTAAAGTTACCTTGAACTTTTTCTAAATATCTATAAACCTAACACAAAGTCTATCTCATAAAGAACTAAAAAAATTATTTTTAAATTATGTTAACAATATTTATTATTATAACATTCTCTATGGAAGAGTCAGGGAAATAAATAAAAGAGATAGTTTATCTCATATGTCTTTTTCTTTCTCATTTCAATTTTTTTATGTATTGCATTATGAAGCAATACTGCTGTGTGCCTAGAATTCCTAAAAAAGAAGAGGATAAGGAGTGTTGGGGTTCCTGTGTCAAAGCAAAGAAAGAATTGTAATAAGTTAGACAACATATTAGATCCTCTCTTTTCCATTTTTGAAAACAGTAATTTCAGACCAATCATTAACATTGAAATACCTCTGGAATGATCATATACTTAGGGACAAAGAAGTAGTACATACATATCTTGAGCTTTGTAGTTGTTTCCTACAATATGATATAAAGTAAATAAAACGTTATCCACAGTTTTCTAAAACAAAAGAATACAAAACTGATGCTGCAGAAGAGGTCTTACACTTAGGAGAAATCACAGTAGTCTGTCCTATACCTTAGTGATAGAAGTTTTAACTTTAAAAATTGTTTAAACCCTTAAAGAAAAATATGGCATGGTATTTTGAAATATTCTATTGTCCTAACAGAAATCTTTCCAAAAAAAATGTTTGGAAGTCTTTCCACAGTCCTTTTGGTAACCCTGAAAGTCATTTGTAGATAATCGAGACTATCTTTGATGTGATTACTCAGCTAGAGATAAATGCATATGATCTTTAAAGAGTATTCAAATTAAACTAAAATGTTAGTACACTATGAGCAAGGAATATAGAAACAGAATGTAGGTATTATCACTTCCACAATCCATTTTACAGAGAAGTAAATCAAGAATGTATTAGTATATTAAAACTAATTTGAGGTAGGGGTCTGGATTTAATGTAAATGTGAATTACTTTAAATAGTAAACACTATAAAGAAAATAATTATGCTAATGCCAGGTTTTGTCAGTGGGCTGAAGGGATGAGTGTTCTACTGGGAGAGATCAGCAGTTATGAACACTTGAGGGAACACGCTGATTTATCCCAGTGTGGAACACTAAGGCTGAAGTATTCTAGGTTCTCAGTACAAGTTTAATACATGAAAAAAATGAACGGTACTATCCTAGATTCCAAATGCAGCTAAAATATGTTCTCAGGTAATTGCTTTTTACCGTAAGTGTTTTTATTTGATTTGGGATTATATTTTAGACTTGGGAATTTGGGTTGAACATCAACATCTACTTTTGATCCTTTTTTCTAAACTATGTTTCCAAGATTCCATACTAGGCTTTAAGGTTTTTTTCACTATAGAAACACTTCTAAATGGCATCTCCTGGACATTGTTTTCATTGTTTCTTCTTCTTCTTTTTTAAGATTTATTTGTTTTTGACAGAAAGAGAGATACAGAGTCAGAGACAGAGAGAAGGGGGAGGGCCCAGAACAGTCTCCATAGTTGCACATCATCGGTTTTTCCACATAGTTTCATTCCACAGGTGGGAGTGGGGCTGCACAGGGCAGGAACCAGGCTGGGGTCTTGTCCTGGTGAGAACTGAACTGAGGGCACTCCCCAGGTCAGCATGTGGGTCCGCAGGGGCCGGGGCCGGGTTTCGATCCTCTGTCTGTGGCACTGCAAAGTGAGCGCCTAACCCACTGAGCCATCCCGGCTTCCCCAACATTATTTCTTTAGAATTGTTTAAGCCTTTAGTATTCAAGATATTGTTTGTAATGACTAATGGAGGTGAGCAAAATCAATGGGTGAGGTACACATCTCATTTAGGTTGATGTCAGAGCATTCTTCCCATGCTTTTGAGTAGTTCTAATTGTTTTTGTTTTGTTTTGTTTTTTCCCCCAGTTAAGTAGGATAGACTAGCTTATTTACTCTGGACTATTTTCTGCATATGGGTCAAAAGTATGCACATCAAGTTACCTCTAATGAAGAATTAAAATGCTTGACTTGTGCAAAAGGTACTCATGCAGTCAATCATTTCTAAGATGATGATGATTAGCCCAGCTGGTGACAAGAGGAACATACTTGTATGTATGGTCAATAGATGAGATGCTTGATTTTTTTTTTATTCAAAAAGGTATAAAAGATCATGGATGGAATGGATTGCTATTCATTCCTGACCAGGTAGACGCAATTACAACAAGCTTATAGAAACCTTGCTACAAAGTAGATGAATTTGTTGAAATTCAACTTTTCTAAAAACACATGATTCAGAGGACATATACAGAACTTCAAATTCTTCTGACATGTTTCTAAGGATTATAAATTGAAGATTATGTAAAAGCTAAGGTGTTACTACTTCTAATACAGTGTTCTCTAGTAATTTTACTATAGAAATGTGTGTATTTATTTCTCCTCCTGAATCAATTGCTTGATATTCATGTAGGAATTATGCCTTTCTTTCTCTTTATTCCCAAATTCAATTTAATAGTAATTGAATTGAATTCTGTCAACTTTTCCCCAAAGTCTACATTGAGTCTGACAAGTTCTCAACACTTTCATCACTACCACTATCCCGGTTCAATTCACACTCTTTCTCTTTTGGAAATTTCTACTGCTTCCTAATTATCCGGTTGTCTTTCTTTCTTTTTTTTTTTTTCTTCTTTATTTTCTTCCTTCCTTCCATTCTTCCTTCCTTCTTTCTTTCTTCTTTTTCTTCCTTTTTTTCTTTTTCTGTTTTTCATTTTTTGTCTTTTTTTTTGTACTAATCTCACTCTCAGTGTGTTTTATGCGACCAAACTAATTCTTGTGAAGTAAATCACAATATTCTCTACTCAAGTTCCTCAAATGGCTTGTATATATTTCATGTAAAATGCAAAATTCTGAACAAGACATATAGCCCAGCACCCCTCTGATCTCATTTGTGCCACACTACCTATCTTTTATTCTGCTTTGGGATCACAGGCCTCCTGTTGTTCTTTGAAAGCAACCAAGACAACTACAACCTGAGAGCTTTCCCCTTAGTTTATAAAATTATTCCCCTCATATATAACTGTCAAAGATAAAAACCCAGACACTACTTATAGTGCTGGGAGTATATGTTATTCTGTAAAGACTAATGACTATTGCAATAGAGAACAAGATTCAGTATGGACTGAACTCAACTTTACTGAAACAAAAGGCAGAAGACATTTTAAAGGCTGGGCTTACTAAAGAAAAGGCACTGAGCATCAACAGGTATTGGTCGATGTGAGTAGGCCATAGAAATTTGTTAATTGCTATTTATCCAGAGAAGAAATAAACATCTTACATTTGTATGGCAGGAGACACTGTTACAAGTTAAAGCAAAGCACCTACCAAAATTGGAGCCTTTTCCTCCCAAAGGGAAGGAAAATGAGGATTCAAAGAGACATTCGATCTCAGGTTCTTAACAATACTGTTTCGGGTGGTAGAACATTTACATTTTAAAAAAATAGAAAAAAGGTTATAATTTATAGGCTTTCTAAAGTAGCTGCTTTAAGAGGGAGTTCAGGGGCCTATGTGCCTATTACTAGGTTTTGGCTGGAACAAACAGTAAATTCTCCTGGTATACTATTTTATATCGATATATCACTATATGTGAAATAGATATAAACAGTTTACATATGTATATATATATGTAATATATCTGTATATTGCATATCACCTTACATTAGCAAATAATTTTCATGAAAAGCTTTATCTTATTCACTACAGAAGTTCCAGTGACTACTGTTTTACTTGTCACATGATTTGCTCTTGATAAATATTTGTACATTAAAAAAAAAACATTAATTATTTAAAACATTTATTTAGAATTGTCTATATGAAATTGTGCTACTCATCTGGAGTATAAAGATAAGTGAGAAAATTTCAGACATTAAAGAACTCATAGCTTAATAGAAGAAATAGACATGAACACAAATGATCACACCATAGTGAGATACTTGCTGAACATTAATTAAGTACAAAATATTATAGGAATCTTAATATTTGAGCAACAATCTATTGGACAGAGATAATATATAAAGAAAATTTTTAAACAAGAGTAGTCTTGAAGAAAGAAGACAAATGTATTTGAATATATTTTTAATAAAATTTGGGATATTTTTCAAAATGTTGTATTGATGATTTGAGAGTACAGGCATTTTTATATTTTTCTGTTAAAAAACGTCCTTTCAGGAAGCCGGATGACTCCGTAGGTTAAGCACTTGCTTTGCAGCTCCCGGGGACCAAAGATCGAATCCTGGCCCTGGCCCATGTGAACCCATATGCTGAACTGGGATGTGCTTCTCATGCAGTAGACCCCCAGCTCTGTTCCCAATCCTCACCCGCAGCTTGGCACCCAGCTCAAGGGAGCATACTTCCCATGCGGGAGGTCCCTGGCCTGGTTCTCACCTTATGCGGCTCCGACCCATCTGTGTGGAATGAAATCATGTTGAAAATCATTAACACACAACTATGAAGACTGCCCTGGGCCCTCCCCCCTCTCTCTGTCTCTGTCTCTGTCTCTGTCTCTGTCAAAAACAATAAAATAAATCTTAAAAAAAAAAAAGTTCTTTCTGCAACATTCTGGGATAGCTCAACAGGTTGAGTGCTTCCTTTGCAACCTGGAGGTCTTGGGATTGAAACCCAGCCGGGGTCTGTGCAAACTTACATGCTGAGCTGTGGCACAACTGGTAATGGCCAGAATGGCAGCTAATGTTCTCACCTTCCATGAAGAAGGCCCCCAGTGTGATTCTACTCTATAGCCCCCTGTGCGAACTAAAACTAAGTCAAAAAAATGAATGATGCACAACTATGGAGACTGCTCTGGGTGATCCTCTCTTCTCTCTCTATCTCTCTCTCTCCCCTTCTCTCAAACAATAAAATAAATCTTTGGAACAAAAAAAATATATCTATGGAAAATCAACAGTTGATAGCACAGTTGAATTACTGATTTAAATCCTATTCTCAATACATTGTTTTCTCCTTGTATGTCTTATCACAAAGATCTGACATTTTATTAAGAAACATGCTCACATTTCTGGTAAGCCTTGAGGTTAACCAAGGTAACCTTTTAATTATTTTTTTTTTCTTTTCCAGATTACCACGTAACTGGTCTAAGGAAGATGACTATATAATTGCCACTAGCCCACATGATTATAAAAAGGGAACCCTTTCTTCCTCCAATTTTCTTTCATAATTTCATCTCCACTTCTAAAGGTACCATCACCACTTGATATTAAAAAAATCATAATGCATTTTAATAAGTTAACGTGAAATACACCTTTATACCAAGTCATTGCACATATACTTACTAATACTGAACCAAAAAGATACATTTTTAAACAGATTTATAGACAGAGACTTATAAGCATAAATATATTTTATAGGGCTTTCTTTTAATAGATTATATTATATTTATGACACCAAAGTAGTGTTAAGAGAATCATTTATTTGGGAAATGGATATGTTCATTGTGTAGAATGGAATGCTATGATAATAGTAATAAAAGTGAATTTCTGTCAACATTGGAGAATCACAAAGGCACAATACTAATTTGGGTCAAATTTTCATCTTAGACAATAAAGTACATACAACTAGTGTGACTGAAATAATCAAGAGGGATGAATTTTAAAATCATTTTGAATAAACAGTCTTCCCAGATAGTCAATCAACATAAGCTATCTCAAGCTATTTTCTCAGTGCTTATAAAATGACTTTAATGATATTTAGTGACACTCCATTTTGAAATAGGTCATTAGCCATTCTTACTCATTGAAAGTAATGTTGTTCCATTGGCTTTGGTCATTAAATTTCAATTATAAACTTTGCTCAAACAACATAATTGATCATTAATATTTTCATTTGCTTCAGGCTCACTGTAGCTTTTTTTTTTTTTTTTTTGAATAATCTAACATCATTACCCAGAAGTGAGAGGTTAATCTCCTCTGCATTACATTTGATCAACCTTGGGAAATGCTTTTTCTTTTTTTTTAAATATATATTTTATTTATTTATTTATTTATTTTGACAGAGGAGAGAGAGAGAGAGATACAGAGACAGACAGAGAACTGAGCTAGGGGAGCTCCCAGTTCAGCACATGGTTCCGCACGGGCCGGGGCCGGGACTCGATCCTCGGTCCCCGCGGCTGCAAAATGAGCGCCTAACCCACTGAGCCATCCCGGCTTCCCGGGGAAATGCTTTTTCAATCCAGTCAAATGACAATGCAAAGAACAATTGTCTGAGGATACAATACAATTGAAATCTATAATACAAATTTCAGAAGGTCACGAACATTCTTTGTGGTTTATCAATTATAAATTTGGGAGACTATTTGCTTTGTACCTGCATCGGCAAGAATTGATGTGAAAAAAAGAGGTTATTTTATGTGAAGTAGTTTGTACTTTTCTCAAGAAAGAGAATCCTGGCTAAATTTAAAACACCACTGTTACAAAGTAATTAGTTTTACTTACCCCTGGATAAGAATATTCATGCACCATTATCAAACTAGACATTCATAACTATTTAGTACTGTATGCTCATTTCAATGCAACTCAAGTCATTTTGAATCAAATTGTCTTATGTTTTTCAAGTATTTGAATTCTGTTTTGTAAAACACAGATTGTACATTTCTAAGAATTAATTCTTAGAAGATATTTTAAACACTTGATGTGTTGTCTAAGACCAAATAACCGCTTTACAATTCCAACATACTAATAATATGTAAACATATCCTCAATAAACAATTTCCCAGGTTTTGTTCTATTCCTGAAGAAAACCTCTTTCACTGAGCCTACAAGTATATTGACTAGGCCTTCAACACAGTTTCTAACATCATTGTTTCGCAGTCTTTGTAATGTTGATTCAAAAATATCTGCTTATCATTCTATTGGGTGTTCACGCTTTTCCTTAGCCATTTTCTTACTGATGGTTAGTGTGAGATTGTTACCTGTATTATCCTCTCATAATAGGTATATGATAAGTACCTGCTCATAATTTTCTTATTTTTGTGTTTAAGATTGTGTCCTTAGAACCAAATTTTAGAAGTAGAATTGTACAGGGTCTGCAAGCATTCACATTGTAAAGGCTTTCAAATATACACTGCCAAATTATATTTCACACATTTTTTCTTTTTGTTGTTTTGTTTTTACCATTTACATGGTCACGGTCAGTATATTGTATTCTCATTGTACCATTAGAATTAAACAAGAATTTTGTCCATAAAATTAAACTGAACTAATACAAATTAAAAAATAAACAAACAAACAAAACCCAAAACTGGTGATTCTTAGTACTTGTATATAGAGAATTAAAACAGTGAAGCAAAAAGGAATTATACTATCTATTCAGGAGACTTGGGCTTAAACATAATACATTTTATATATGTACATACGGTATCTGCTTCTTCCTGAAATCTGTAAACTGAGAGTAAAGTAAAGTAATATATATATTATAAACCAAAAGTAAAAAATAAGGGGAAGCTGGGATGGCTCAGTGGGTTAAACACTCACTTTGCAGCCCCAGGGCCTGAGGATCAAGTCCCAGCCCAGCCCATGTGGATCTTTATGTTGAACTGCAGTGTGCTTCCTGTGCGGGAAGCCCCCAGTTTGGTTTTCACTAGGGCGCACTTCCCACATGTGGGAGGCCTCCAGGTTGGCCCCCAGCTCTCGGTGGCATGCCTCCCATGCCAGAGGCCCCTGACCTGGTTCTGCCCTGCGTGGCCTCCCACCCACCTCTGTAGAACAAAACCATGTCAAAAACTGAAGACATACAACTATGGAGACTGCTCTGGGCTCTCCCTTTTCTCTCTGTTTCTCTCTGTCAAAAACAATAAAATAAATCTTTAAAATATAAAAATAAAAAATACATGGAAGATTACAACAGTTTTTAGAAGTTGGAATGAGGATACAAGATAGAGGAAAAATGTATAAGACAAGCAGAATGGATCTTCATGGAAGGACTTTCACGCTGGAAGATCAGGTATCATAGAGATGACATAAGTCATGAACTAAAATAAGGAGGATGAATTGAAAGTGTTCACAAGAATATTTAAGCCTGGGCCTCTTCCCAATCCTGGGCAGCCAAGCATCTGCCTCTCTTGCCCTCTGCAAGAATATAGAGAAATTTGGTGATGAAATTGAACTAGAAGCTCCATACCCAAGGACATTTAAGGCATAACAGAAGAGGAAGAACTGCTGGCATTAAAAAAGTTTAACTGCTCTTCTTATGTAGTACAAAAAGTTGTTAATATCCTAAATTAATAATTCACGAGATAGGAGCATAACTTTATTGTTTATAAGCAAATAGGTTTGTCAGAAAAAATAGCAATAAAATATAGGAGAGAATGATTTGGGAATAGAAACAGGTGAGAAAAGTATCATTAGGTTTGGGTTTGTTTGGTTAGTTGGTTGGTTGGTTTTTTTGTGTGTTTTTTTTTAATATTTACTTATATATTTTTGACAGAGAGAGAGAGAGACAGGAAGGGGAAGGCCCAGAGCAGTCTCCAGAGTTGCATGCCATTAGTTTTTACATAGTACATTCCACAGGTGGTTGTGGGGCTGCTTTGGGTAGGAACTGGCCAGAGGTCCCCTACATAGGAAGGTTGTCATAGTGAGAACCAAAATAGGGGCACACCCCAGTTCAGCATATGGGTCCACACAGGCCAGGGCCAAGATTAGATCCTTCGACCCCAGGGCTGCAAGATGAGCACTTAACCTGCTAATCCATCTTGTCATCTCCGTATAATGCTTTTAATGTCCATGTATAACTTGTTTTTATTTTAAAGATTTATTTTATTGTCTGAGAGAAGGGGGAGAGAGAGGGAGAAAGAAGCAGGGAAGGTCTAGAAGAGTCTCTGTAGTTGTACATCATTAGCTGTGACATGGTTTCATTCCAACAGGTGGATGTGGGGCCCTGTTGGGTGGGAGCCACCTTGGTCATTCAGCATATGGGGTTTGCATGGCGAGGACCAGAAATTAACCCCCAGACCTAACGATTTGCAAGGCAAGCACTCAACCACTGTGCTCATACATCAGCATTCCTCATGTACAATTTTTTATTTTAAAAATCTCTGCAGAAAATAAAATATGGAAATAAAGGATGTCCTCCTGAACAAAGGACCAGCATTTATACTATAGAGAGCTCCTTACTCATGGATTCTAAGGGCAGGAGGGGAGCCATCTAAGCAGCGAGCTGCCTGGGCTGTTGAAATTTATCTTTTGCAAGCCTGGTCTCTCTGATTTCTTATGTTTCTTTCCAAGTAGAGAAGACAATGAATTAACAAATATGAATGTATAGGGGCAGAATGGATTATTATGCTGAAACCTAATGGAATAAGCACTAAATGACAACTCAGCAAAACCTAAAAAGAACGCCTCTCTTTGACCCTTCTATACCTCACTCATATTCTTCCTCTCACACATTCGTTTTGGCTCCGCCTCAGCAATATTTCTCAAATAGCCTACGCAGAATAAATGGAGCCTCTCCTCTCACTACCACTTACTTTGTATGCAGGTGCTTTTCATTATGATGGCATTTTGTTAAGATTAAAACCCTATTTCTAGAGCAACCAGGAAGGGTGAGTGTCCTGGCAGTTTGTCCTAGATGCTATTTGTTTTTAAAGTGATGCCAATCCTAACGGTTCTAAAGTTCATTCAGTTACTCTTTCATTTTTAAGATTTACTTTATTGGTTTGACAGAGAGTGAAACAGAGACTGAGAGACAGAGAAAAGGAGGAGGTACCTACCAGAGCAGTCTCCATAGTTGTACCTCATCAGTTTTCGACATGGTTTCTCTTCACACAGGTGGGCAGGGCCCTGCAGGGTGGGAACTGGGCTGGGGGCCTCCTACATGGAAGGCATGTCCCCTCAAGTAAGGGCCAAACCAAGGAGCAAAATCTGAGCTGGGGGCCTCCTGTGTGGGAAACACACTCCAGTTCAGCAAATGAGTCCACACAGGTCAGGGCCAAGACTCAATCCTCAGACCCTGGAGCTCCAAAGCGAACGCTTAACCCAGTAAGCCATCCCAGCTTCCCCATAGTTACTCTCTTATCTTTCTCTCTTCCTATAAAAATTCTGACTCACTTGCACTATTTTCCATAAAATTATGAATTTAACACATTCTGGTTCTATGAGATAGCTTGGATGCTATTCCAAACTTTTTATAGATCTCACTTTTTATAAATTCCCCCTTTCAAAGCAGGGCCAAGATGGCAGCATAGGTGGACGTTGGCCTCGCCCTCTCCCAAGAATACATTGAATGTACATCTACTGTTAGGGTAGTTTCTCCTGAGAAGCAATTGTGGGGCATTGAACAGCTTTGGCACAACGAGAGAGAAAGAAGGACCACGCAGGAAAGGCGGGAAAGCCAGGAGTGGAGGAACTGGTGACTGCCGTTGTTTATGCGTTTCCTGCAAGTGCATAGTGGTGGGAGCTCTATGTATGCTCTCGAGCCGACCTTCAGGGTGCTGTGTTGCATTCCCAACCACCCCTTCCACAACCCATAGCTAGATCCAACAGAAGTAGGAGGGCACTGTAACATGCATACGAGGGTGCCCCTCCCCCCATGAGATTGATCCAGAGCGTACAGCAGGGTGTATGCTCACACATATACTTGGCTGTGTGTACACAGGTCTCCCCGGCCTGGAGAGAGTGTGGAACTAGCAAAACACTGTGGCACCTGCCTGCAAGCCTACCCTGTACAAAGAGAGTGTGGAGATAATGGAACACAACTGTCCTCACGTGGGGCTGCCCTTCCTAAAGAAAAAACAGGGCTCTTAACAGCAAAACTGTGGTACATACACACAGGCTGCCCCATATAAAGTGAATGTGGTACCGCTGCATGTGTGTGTGTGTGTGTGTGTGTGCAAGGCTGCCCTACCTGGAGAAAGGGCAGAGCTGGGAAGGTATTAAGTTATAAGCAAGCAAAGTAGCCTCTTTGAGACCCTGCTCTGACAAAGGACAGTTAAAACAACAGGGTACTCAGTCAGGGATGCCTGCACTAAGTAGGGTGTAGCTGAGCACACACAGAAGCTGCACCACTCAGAAAGCTTGCACCAATTAGAGTGATAAAAATAAGCAAAGTGTGGCCGTGTGTGCATGTAGGCCTGTCCCACCAGGAGTGTTGAAGTGCAAGTATGCAAATCAGCCTAGTCCAGACACTGCTCCAATCACAGACAGTTAAAGCAACAGGGCACACCAAGAGTGCACTGAGCAGTCCCACGTACATCAGGCAACCCACCTGCTTTAGAAAGGCAAGAAAGCATGCAAAAATAAGGCTGTTCCACCCACAATGCACTCTTTTGGGCCAAACAACACTACAACTGGCCTGCTAAAACCAGTAAATACAGTCTACACAGTGGACGTTCTTCCCAAACTAGGAGAGATAGCTATTCTATCCAACTCATAGAAGCAGACACAAAATATCAGATGAAATAAGGAGACAAAGAATATTCCTCAAATGAAGAATAAGAAATAATTCCAGAGAAAAACCCTGATGAAAAGGTGATGAGTAATTTAGCTGATAAAGAATTCAAAGAAAGGTTAAATAAGGATTCTTAACAAACTTGAGAGTACGGTAGAGAAACTGAGAGAGCACTTTAACAAAGAGATAGATAATATAATACAGAACAATACAGAAACTAAAATAATGAATAGACTAGAAGAAATCAACATGTATTTGTTGATACAAGAGAAAAAATTAGTGGCCCAACAGAATAGTGACAAGCACACAATCAGAACAGCAAAATGAAATATAAATTTTAAGAAATAACCTATGAAAGTTTTATTAATCAATGTCACCCCAATAAATTTAATAATTAAAAAAAAGAATTGTAATAAATGGAGATATTATTAGAGATTTTGGGGTGTAACA
Source organism: Craseonycteris thonglongyai (assembly GCA_004027555.1). Lineage (NCBI taxonomy): Eukaryota > Metazoa > Chordata > Mammalia > Chiroptera > Craseonycteridae > Craseonycteris > Craseonycteris thonglongyai. The sequence goes on from PVKE010003287.1 coordinate 29,927, forward strand.
TTAAGCACTTTAACATTCACATTATAGGAATTCCAAAAGGAGAAGAGACAGAGAAAGAGGCAGAATAGTTAAAGAAAACAATATCTGAAAACTTTCCTAATTTGAAGAATGAAACAAACATCCAGATCCAGGTAGCACATAAAGTTCCATACAAGAATAACCCAAAGAGACCCATACCAAGACATATTGAAATTATAAAGGATAAAGATTAAGAATAAAAAGACAGTCTTAAAGATAGCGAGAATAAAGTAAGAAGTCACATAAAAAGGAAGCCCTGTAAAAATATAATTTAATTTATCAGAAGCAAATTTACAGGCCAGAAGAGAGTGACAGGTGATATTTATAGTGCTGGAAGAAAGAAATCTACTACCTAGAAGCATCCATCAAATTTATAATTTAGAATTGAATAGAAAATAGTTTCCCAAACAAGTAAAAATAAGGGAGTTTACAACTACTAAACTGGCCTTACAAAAATATTAAAGGTTATTTTTTTATGTAGAAAGGAAAAGATCATACCCCAAATAAGAAAACACAGAAAAGAAAAAAAGTTTACTGTTAAAGACAAATAGCAATAATCACAGTAAGTCAACCACTTAAAAAGCTAATATGAAGTTTAAAAGACAATAGTAGCAAAATTAACTATAGCTACAATATATAATACAATCAGAGGATACATGAAACAGAATGACATCAAAAACATATAATGTGAAGGACAGAGTAATAATGTAGTGATTTTAAAATATGACTGAACTTAAGTGCCTATCAGCTTAAAATACAGTGATTGTATATATATGATATATACATATTATACATATGCTATGTATATATGATATGTATGATAGATAAATATAAATATGATAGATATAGATAGATATAAAAATGCTAGCTATAGGTAGATGATTGATAGAAAGATACATAGATGATAAGTAAATAGATGATTGATAGATATAAACCTCTTGGTAACTATAAACAAAATGCATACAAAAATACACAAAAAAAGTAAAGAAATGGGAACTCAATCAAGGCACTAAAGAAAACCAACAAATCAACAGTAAAGAAATAAAGAGAAGAAACAGCAAAGAATAACAAAAACTAACAACAAAAATAATTAAAATGGCAATGAGCACATGCCTAACAATAACTACTCTAAATACAAACAAATTAACTGCTCAAATAAAAAGACAAAGGATGCTGAACAGATGAAAAAATAGAAATGAAAATAACATGACCCATCTATATGCTGCTTATAAGAGACTCACTTTAGATCAAAAGACACACACTAACTGAAAGTGAAGGGATGGGAAAAGATATTTCACTCAAATAGAAATGAAAAGAAAGCTGGGTTAGCATTACTCATACCAAACAAAATATACTTCAAGACAAAGAATGTAAAAAGGTGCAAAGAAGGACATTACATAATCTTAAAAGGGTTAATTCCAAGAAGATGATATAATAATTGTAAATATCTACACACCCATCAGAGAAGCACATAAAAAACTAAAACAAATGTTAATGGATATAAAGGCAGAAATTAACTGTAATGCTGTAATATTTGGGGACTTTAATCTTTTACTTACCTCAATGGACAGATCTTAAAGGGGTCTTCAAACTTTTCAGCCTACGGACCGCATTAACTATCAAACAGCAGTTTGGGGGCTGACTGACTACACACTCAAGGTCCAAATAAAAAAGAATCAAAACATAGATGTTGTTTTTAATTATTTATTTACTATTATTTTATTCAGATAAAAAGGTCTCCACCGGCTGGATGAGAGGTCCTCGTGGGCCGCATCTGGCCCGCAGGCCATAGTTTGGAGACCCCTGAATTCTAGACAAAAAGTTAATAAGGAAATAATGGTCTTAAACGCCACATTAGACCAGTTTGACTTGATAGACATTTACAGAGCATTTCATCCAAAACTACAGATTATATATTTTTTCTAAAATGTACATGGAACAGTTTCCAGGATCGATCACATACTATATCACAAAACAAGCCTCAATAAATTACAATATGATTGAAATTATACCAAGCATATTTTATGACCACAATGACAAGAAATTAGAAATCAACTACAGAGGAAAAAAAAAAGAAAGAAAGAAAAACAAGACAAATACACAAAGATGAAACATCATGCTTCTAAACAACTAATAGATCACAGAGGAAATCAATCACAAAATTAAAAACTACCTTGAGACAAATAAAAGTGAAAATACAAACTTGCAAAATTAATGGAATATAGCAAAAAAATTTATAAGGAGAAAATTTATAGCCATAGATCTACCTCAAGAAGCAGAAAAAAATCCCAAATAAACTATTTAAATTTACACTTAACTTATAAAAAGGAATAAACAAAATGCAAATAAGTAGGAGGATAAAATGAATAAACAGCAGAGCAGAAATAAAGTAGAAAAATAATAGAAAAGTTTAATGAAAAAAAACAGCTGTTCTTTGAAAAGATAAATTCACAAGCCTGTAGCAAGACACATAAATTAAAAAAGAGAGATAACACAAATAAATAAACTCATAAATGAAAGAGGAGAAATTAGAACTGAAATACAAAGGATCAGTAAAGAATACTATTAACAATTATATGCCCAGATAATTGGATAATATAGAAGAAATGAATAAATTTTTAGAAATGTACAACCTGGGGAAGCCGGGATGGCTCAGTGGGTTAGGCGCTCACTTTGCAGCGCCGGGGACCAGGGATCGAATCCTGGCCCCGGCCCGTGCGGACCCATATGCTGAACTGGGAGCTCCCCCAGTTCAGTTCTCTCTCTGTCTCTGTATCTCTCTCTCTCTCACTTTCTCTGTCAAAAATAAATAAATAAACAAAAATATATTAAAAAAAAAAAAAGAAATGTACAACCTCCTAAGACTCATCCAGGAAGAATCAGATTCTGAACAGACCAATTTTTAGCAATGAAATTAAAAAAGTAATCAGAAAACTCTCAACAAACAAAAGCCCAGGACCAGTCAAATCTGTCACATTCTATACACTAATAACAAACAAAACCAGAAAGTAAACTTAACAAAACAATTCCATTCACAATTGCACTATAAAATATGTAGGTGTGAATTTAAACAAGGAGGTGAAGCACCTTAATTCTGAAAACTATAAAATTAAAGAAAGACATTGAATAAGACATAAATAAATGGAAGGAGATACTATACTCATGGATTAGACAAATTCATATCATTAAAATGATCAGACGTCTCAAAGCAATTTATAGATTCAATGTAATTATTATTAAAATACCAATGGCACTCTTCTCAGAACTACAACAAATAATTGTAAAATTTATATGAAACAACAAAAGCCCATGAATAGCCAAAGTAATCTTCAGAAAGAAGAACAAAATTGGAGGTGTCATACTCCCTGATTTCAAACTATATTGCAAATCTATAATAATCATAGCACTATGGTATTGTGACAAAAACATACACATAGATCAATGGAACAGAATAGAGAGCCCAGAAATAGACCCTCATTTATATGGTAAAGTAATCCATCACAAAGGAAATAAGAATATAATTACAATGAAGTAACAATTTTCTCTTCAACAAGTGGTTTTGGGAAAACTGTATATATACATGCAAAAAAAGAAAAACTTGATTACTCTCTTATACCACATATAATAATTAACTCAAAATGGATTAAGATTTAAATGTAAGGCTTGAAATCACAAAACTCTTAGAAGAAAACATATATAATGAACTATTTGACATCAATCTGAATAGTACATTATTGGATACATCTTTTTGAGCAGATGAAACAAAAGCAAAAATAAACAAATGGGACTTTATTAAACTAAAAGGCTTTAGCACATTGAAGGAAACTGTAGAAAAAAAACAAAAAAAACAAAAAAACAAACCACACACAGTCTACTAAATGGTAGAACATATTCATAAATGATATATCAGATCTGGGGTTGATATCCAAAATATATAGGAAACTCATACAACTCAATAGCAAAAATTAAACAACTTGATCAAAAAGTGAGCAGAAGGCATGAAAAGTCATTTCTCCAGAGAAGACATGCAAATGGTCAACACACAAATGAAAAGATGCTCAATATCACTAATCATCTAGGAAATGCAAATCAAAATCATAATGAGAAACCACTTTATACCTGTTGAAATGGCGTTTTTATCAAAAGTCAAAAAATAATTTGTTTACAGAGATGGAGAGAAAAGTGAATCCTGTGCACTGTTGGTGGGACTGCAAATTGGCACAGCTGCTATGGAAAGCAGCTTTCTTCCAAAAAAACTAAAAATAGATCTGTGAAACAACCCTACAACTTCACTTACGGTTATTAATCCCAAGAAAACAAAAACCCTAACTAATAGATATATGCATTCTGTGTTCATTGCAGCATTATTTAAAATAGCCCACATGTGGAAGCAACTTATGTATCCACTGATAGATGAATGAATTAAGAAGATGTCACACACATACACAATGGAATGTTATGCAGCAACAAGTAGAGTGACACTTGTAAAACATGGACGGACCTAGAGGGTATTATGCTAAATGAAATACGTTAGACAGAGAAAGACAAATGCCATATAGTTTCACTTATATTTGGAACCTAAAAAAAAAACAAAAACAAAACAAAAACAGACTAATAGAAACAAACTAATGGAATAGTTACAAAACGAGGAGGGTTGGGGGACAGGTAGAAAATGTAAAGGGGATGGGGAAGCAGGGATGGCTCAGTGAGTTGAGCACTCATCTTGCAGCCCCGTGGTCCAAGGATCCAATCCCTGCCACAGCCCATGTGGATCCACATGCTAAGCTGGGGCACACCTCCCATGCTGGAGGCTCCCAGCTGGTTCCTGGCTTGCGAAGCTCGGAGCCTACTTGTGGAATAAAAACTATGTAGAAAACTAATGAGAAGCAACTATGGAGACTGCTCTGGGCCTTCCCCCTTCTTTCTGTCTCTCTCTGTCTCTGTTCTGTCAAAATACAATAAAAAAATTAATCTTTTAAAATGTGAAGGGGAATATAATCAATAATACTGTGATGAGTTTGCATAGTGACAGATGATTGCTAGAATTGAGTGAGTGATCACAGCGTAAGGTATAGAGATGTCAGATCACTATATGGCATACATAAAACCAATGTAATTAATATAATAATGTATATCAACTGTACTTAAAACACTCTCATTCTGTATATAAAATTTGTCATTTTCCTGTTACTTTAAAATGGAAATAGAGGAAAGTTGGGATGGCTCAGCAGGTTAAGTGCTCGCTTTGAAGCCCCAGGGACCAAGGATCGAATTCCGGCTCTGGCCCAGGCGGACCCACATGCTGAACTGAGGTGTGCCCCCAGTTCAGTTCTTGCCGGGACCTATGTGGGAGGCTCCCGGCCCAGTTCCTGCCCTGCGCAGCCCTGTGTCCACCTGTGGAGTGAAACTATATGGAAAACTAATGCTGTCAACTATGGAGACTGCTCTGGGCCCTCCCCCTTCTCTCTGTCTCTCTCTGTCTCTGTTTCTCTCTGTCAAAAATCAATAAAATAAATCTTTAAAATAGGAATAATTTATATAAAATAAAAACTGTGTATTCCAGACATTTGTGTTTCAGCATTCTTAGGCACTAAAGTATACATAAGAATTTGCCTAAGGACCTTAATAAAAATAGAGATACCTGCTTCTCTTTCTACTCTTTTGTTCAATGGGCCTGGAGTAAGGCCCGCCTGAGGGTCTGAATGTATGACAAGTACTTTGATGCAAGTGGATTAGGAACCTCATTTTAAAAAGCATAAGTTTAAGCATAATTTGTCTTTTGTGTGAGGGAGTGACATGGCATTTCCTATCCAGAATATGTCACTTTACCTAAAAACGTGCAATTTATCTAGGATAAAAAAGTGGGGACATCCAGTTTGTAAGTGAACATAGAAATAAAAACTTTAGCTTCTGAATTACTGAAATATAAACTCAGATAAGAGGAAGGTAACACCAATATTAGGACACCCTTTAAAATCATCTAAAATTAAGAGGAAAAGAAGAATTACCTGATGTTTATCAATCAAGTTAATATTTGCATAACAAATTAAATTTGATTGCAGATTGAAGAGAAGTAAATGTAAAAGACTCTTTTAGACATAACTTTCACTTTCATGAAAGGGGAAAAAGAAAGCATTACTGGTGTTAATTAAAGTTGAAGTAATTTGAAATATACAAAATGGGGAAAACGCATAATATAAATTAATTTTAATGACGAAGTATAACTTAACTTGCTGCTACTAATTGTGATGTTTATTATGCCTGGTTGAACATAGAAAATTGTTCTCCATATTTTTTACTTGATTTCTGTATGTCTTGAAATATTTTAGTTTTCTTACTTTAAAAGCCAGTGAGTATTTCTGCTAAATTTACAGAAATGAATCAGTGTGATTATGTTAATCATGCCTAGTACCTCTTCTGTTCAAATGCCAGCATAGTCTATGAGGCAGCCTGGCTAAAATGACAGACATTTTTGTTTGTTTGTTTGTTTTGCTGATTATTTGCCTAGGGCACCCTGCATTTGTCCACAGTAGGGACTGGAAATCTTCACCGAGCCATCAAAGCACTCTAATGGGTGATCAGCTATACATCTCATTGTCTCAGTTTGAAATTATATCAATTTTAACATTCAAAATGTAGGCAACTGAAGTTTAGTGTTTTTTATTCTGTTGATGTGTCTGATTTGATTTTAGGTTTTAAAATAATTAATAGACAAGGTTTTAAATTTTATAATTTTGTCTTCTATCATAAAGTAAATAACCTGATGGGAAGGTAAGGTCTTAGAAAACTCAGCCAACTGCCACTGTTCTTCACCATGAAGCAAATGGAAAGAGATAGAATTTTACCTCTATACGGAATCTGGGGAATCTTTTCTCAAGATGCTTGGCCTCCAAGCAGCTTTGAAATAAGCTACGGAAAGGCATGTCATCTCTTACACCTTGAAGGGTGTCTACGCTATAGAATGGCAGTTCTCATTGTTAATGCTTTGGCTGCATCCTCAAAGTTTTGATATGATGTACCATTATCACTGAGTTCAAAATATTTTCTAATTTTTCCTGTGACTGACTTAAGAGAAATTCACCCATAGGTAGAAATGTTGTGATTCATTTCCATAAATGTAGAAATCTACTAATTACTGAGCTAATATAATTCTGTAGTATTCACAGAACATATACTGCTATATTTTCAACCTTTAAAATGTGCTGAGAAATTTTAAAGTAAAAGTATGGGGTGCATTAAAAAACAATAATTCTAGTTTTAGCATTTTTTTAGAAGTCACCGAGTGTACAAAATTACTCTTGCTCCTACTTCCTTAATGAACTCATCATGAAAACAAGGCTTAATCAATGATTATGTAAAGAAAGGCATACAAAAAGACTACAAAATTGTTTTGATTTTAAACTATGAAACGCAGCCATTTTCTTAGCCAGTAACCATCATACAATGGACAAACGATGTAACATGTCACCAATTGCTCCTATGATTGTAGCTTTAATACTGACATTGAAGATATTTTGATACTCCACAGATGACATGTAATAGTGGCATTATGTCTCTCTTCTTCTCATTACCATGATTCTGACATTTGTTGTGAGTTACAGACACTGTAACAGCAGAGACCCAGAGGCTTAAAATTTTTATGCCAGTAAAACATTTTGCTTGTAACTGACTAAAGAATTGAGTTTAAGAATTTTAAAATAGGATATGACCCACCTAAAACTAGAAATTCCATTTCTGAGAGTGGCTTTAATACTGGTATGAAATTTGAAATCTATACAAGTGCAAAACAGGTACATAAAATGTCCTTTTACATCCACTTTTGAGTGAGAAGGAAAATGCCAACTACATTAGTATTATAGTTATAAAGATTTGATATATATGTAAGGTTGGTTTAGAAATACCGTCTGAAAACTATGTAAACTCTTTAATCTTTAGGGTAAAATTTTCACTTGCCATTTAATGTCTATTGTAGGGCATTTTTCAATTTTGACATTTTACCCAAGCAATCATTAAGACAGTGATATAAAGTGAGATTATATGAGGTATTCCAGTTGGGAGCAGAGGTAGAGCAACTTAAAACACACGTGCGTCCACATATTTCTCTATAAGTTACTCTTCTTATTAAGGGGTTCTAGTTTAAGGCGTACATTTAGAGGAACCTACCTTCATCTCTCATGCTTCTCTCTAGTGAAGCACAATAGCTCTGGTCATTTAATCTTGAAAACTATTTGACTAAAAGTCCTGGAATGCCGGCTCATAGGCCTCAGAGAAGGGGTCTCTTTCCTACCTGTACTTTCCATTTGAGGATAGACCCTATTCACTGCACACTGCTCTCTCAGCAGTTTCTCTGCTGTACTCATGCTATACCAAAGCCTATCTCTCAGAGACCATCCGATCCAGTACCTCTCTTTTCGTATCCATGTCATTTAGGGTTTAATAAGTAGAAAAATGGTCCCTTACAATTATGTATGCATACCTCCTAGTCCTAAGAATCTATGAATACGTTATCCTACATGGCTTTGCAAATGTGATTAAGGTTATAAACTTTGAGCTGAAGAGAGTATCCTAGATTATTTGGGTGGGCCCAGTCTAGTCATCGTGTGCCATTAAAAGTGGAGCATGACAAAGAAAGAGTGAGTCAAAGAGATACCACAATGGAAGGAGAAGAGATTTGAAGCATCAGTTATTTGACTTCCTGCTGCTAGCTTCGACACTGGAGAAAGGGGATTGATTAAACCAAATAACGTGGCTGGCCTTTAGAAGCTGGGAAGGAACCTCAGCTGACAGGAATCTCAGTACTACAAATTCAAGGAACTGGGTTCACACAACCTGAGTGAATAAGGAAATGCATCCTTTCCTAGAGCATCCAGAAAGAAATGGAGCCATGTTGACAGCTTGATTTTAGCCCAGTGAGACCTGCATTGGGCTTCTGACCTGCACAGAGTAAGATAATAAATCTGTGTTAAGTTATTATTTATATGATAATTTGTTACAGCAGCAATAGAAAAATGAATGCACAGGTTTTCTATACTGTTCCATTTGTACTTGATAAAAATAGTATTAAGTAAAGAATTATTTCACATTTTTTACTATGTTTTTTTAAGGTTTAGACATTATTCTAATCATTTAAACTTATTTACTTATACACTTCACAAAAAATACAGTTGTATTATTGTCCCCAGTTCAGTTTAAAGAAAAAGAGAGGTTAGGTAACAAATTCATGAAGAATTGTTTTGTGGCCAAATGTATGATCTATCCTGGAGAATATTTTATGTGTATTTAAGTATACTGTGTAATTTGCTGCTATTGAATAAATATACTAAAGAAATCTGATATAATGTGTAATTTTAATTCAATATTTTCTTCTTTATTTTATGTTTAGATGATCTATCCATTGCTAAATGGGACACTGAATCCTCCTATTATATTGCATTGCTGGGGAAGCCGGGATGAGTTCTCACATTGTGGCCGGGAGTCTGAGAAGTTGCCCTGGCCCTTGTAGACCCATATGCTGAACTGGGGTGCACTTCATACCACAGTTCAGTTCCTGGGTCAAGCTTCCCATGTGGAAAGCCCCCAGTTTGGCTCCTGCCTGGGACATGCCTCTCATGTGGGAGGCCCCTGACTTGTAGGAGCGTGCCTACCATGTGGGAAGTGCCTGGTTCCAGCCCTGCATGGCTCTGGCCCTGTGCCCACCCGTCCAATGGAACTATGTGAAAAACTAATGACATGCAACTATGGAGACTGCTCTGGGCCCACCCTCTTTGCTCTGTCTTTCTCTGTCTCCCTTTGTCAAAAATTATAAAATAAATCTTCAAAAAATATTTTATTGCTGTTTAGTTCTCCCTTCAGAATAGTTAACATTTGGTTTATATACTGAGGTGCTTCTACGTTGGGTGTGTCAATATTTACAAATGCTATATTCTCTTGATGTATTGACTCCTTTATTTTTATATGTGTACAATGACCTTCTCTATCTCTTGCTATAGCCTTTGGTTTAAAGCCAAATAATTACAAAATATATTTATGACCTAATAAGACAAAGGGCATATAGAAACTTCTTATAACAGAATTAAAAGATAAATAAACAAACAAAAATGGGCAAATGATAATCAATATCTTTAAAGATAAAGAAAATGTAAACTAAAACATGATATGTTACTGCACACCAACTTGAAAAGTTAAAATACAAATGATTGAAAATACCAAGCATTGGTGAAGACATGGAATAAATAGAATTCAGATATATACTGATGGAAATACAAAATGGTATAATCACTTTAAAAACTAGTTTTACAATATTTATAAAGTTAAAATACATGTATCATACAATCTTGCTTCCAGGTATTTTACCAAGAACAGAAAGGCATATGATTGCACAAAAACTTGTACATGTTCATATATATTTGTTTACAAAAGTCACAAACTGGAATCGATCCACATGTCTACCACTGGTGAATAAATAAACTGATTGTGCTATCTTCATTCAGTGGAATATAATACATCATTAAAAAAGAATACACTACTGATACATGTATCAAAATGAATGAATCTCAAAAACCATTATGGAGAGTCATGAAGGTAAGAACAATGATGTGTGTACTGTATGATTCTATTTATATGAAGTTCTAGAAGAAACAACAATAAGATTGTATTTAAGGGGAGGCCAGGATGGCTCAGTGGGTTAAGCGCTCGCTTTGCAGCGCTGGGGACCGAGGATCGAGTCCTGGCCCCGGCCCTTATAGACCCATATGCTGAACTGGGGATTTCCCCCAGTTCAGTTCTCTTTCTGTCTCTGTATTTCTCTCTCTCTCCCTCCCTCTCTCTCTCTCTCCCTCCCTCTCTCTCTCTGTGGAAAAAAAGATTGTATTTATGAGGTTGTATGTTATTTGTCAAAATGCATGTTGATCCACACATTTTACTTGATTTGTTTTACTGTAAGAAAATTATACCTAAAGTGGATTTAGAAAGAAATACATGCTATGGACAAAATATATTCAAATAGAACCAAATTAATAGAAAGTAGGTTTTTCTACAGTCTACAGGCAAATATTGTAAACAATTTAGGCTATATTTTTCTATAAATATTATTTGTATATGTATAAACTCATAAGTGTATAAATGAGTTTTTAATATCAAATAAATATTTTATACATGAAAAGAATCACTTACAGATATTTGTTTTTATAGCAAATTTTATAAAATTGTAGACTTTTAAAAATCTAATTTCTTTCATTATGTGAAAATAGAGGCCAATGATAATGTATGTATTAAGTTTGGTTTCTTCAGGACCTTCAATCCTTAGTCAATTCCTTAGTCAATAACAGGTCAAGACATAATTAAGTTAATATAGTATCTCTGTGTCTCTCCAATTTCACTACTGACAGGATTGAAGAATATTTTTTATAAAAACAGCATAGGAAATGTAATAATCAGTGCTTGAGAAAAATTTGTTTTAAATTTGCATAACAAATCAAGATTTCAAAAAACACTTTGCTCTACCAAATTTTTTATAGCTTAGCTACTTGATTTATGAGGGTAATTTTTTTCTTGAAAAATCAGTAACCAAAGTAAAGTGCCTTAAATTTTACTACAAATTTATGTCAGACTGAAAAATTGATCTATCATTGGAAGATTAAACATAAGCTATAAAATGTTGATAAATGGTTAGAATAGATTTTTATCTTATTCTTTCTCAAAGTGATTTTCTTAGCACTAAACATCCTTATTATATTCATATATGGTACGTATTTACACTGAAAGAAGAGTTTTAAATATATATATTTTTAAAGATTAATTTTATTGTTTGAGAGAAGGTGGGAGAGAGAGAGAAAAAAACGGGAGGACCCAGAGCAGTCTCCATAGCTGTACATCATTAGTTACAACATAGTTTCATTCCACACAGATGGATGCAGGTCTGCACAGGGGAAGAATCAAACCGAGACCTTCCACATGGGAAGTGAGAACCTCTGCCACCATCCTAACACTAGCAGTTGCACCACAGTTCAGCATATGGGTTTGCACAGGATGAAGCCTAGATTCTACCCCCAGACCTTGCAGATGCAAGGCAAACGCTCAACTGGTTGAGCATTCCCACCACCACCCAAAGTATATTTTAATGATGAACATGCATTGAAGAATAAAATTAGTTGGCGAAGTCAAAGGAAAAAACCTATAAAATGAATAGGAGAAAAAAATTACATTTTACGAATATTGAGAGTCTGAACCATTTTAGCTAATGGATTTATTTGATTGAAAAAGTACACTTTTGGGGAAAGCTGGGATGGCTCAGTGGGTTAAGCACTCACTTTGCAGCCCTGGGGACCAAAGATCGAATCCTGGCCCTGACTCCGGCCTGTGCGGACCCATATGCTGAACTGGGAAGTGCGCCCAGTTTGGTTCTCACTGGGGTGAGACCTTGGCCCAGTTCCTGTCCTGTGCAGCCCTGCGACACCTGCATAATGAAACTATGTGGAAAAACTGATGATATCCAACTATGGAGACTGTTCTGGGCCCTCCTCCTTCTCTCTGTCTCTGTCTCTGTATCTCTCTCTCCATCAAAAACAATAAAATAAAAAAAGAAAAAGTACATTTTTTATGTCTCAAGAATTTTCTTCTTACTTTCCTGTGTATTCATGTTTTTTTAACAATAAATCATACACATTCCTAAGATTGTTGTAAATTCATAATTTAAAATAATATTTTTCTAGAATAGGAAAAGTAAAGGAAATCTGATTAGAATGCTGTAATCCTGAAAAAAATCTCAACTTTTTTTTCTCTGTCATTTTATCAGACAAAACTGTTAAACTTCATATAATTTATTTTTATTGGTAATTTTTATAGAGGGTTAATTGAAGATATGGATTCATGGAATAACTTTCTATGATCATAAAACGATTATAAATGGACTCAGAGTAGGTAAGTCCTCTAATCTCTGTCAAAATTATCCACATTTTATAATAACTTGCTTCCACTATTGCATTATCTTCTTTTGTATTTATTCACAGTTAAAATTTTAGAACATCAAGACATTAAGTATTATTACTTTATGAAAAAAGCAAGTTCACTTTATATGGAAAGTGTCTAAATGAATAGTCACTGTTGGACATCTTCAATTATTATTTTTGAGCATATCATTGGTTGTAATTTAATACAGTTGTTGAATTTAACTGTGTTTTGAACAGAAACAGACATTAATTGTTAAAAGAAAAAAGAATGACCTATTCAACTAGAATAGAACCTATCAGTGGGGATATGAAAATTTAAGGAAAAAAGTAGACTATAGAGCATATGTGAAGAATTAATCATAGTGTAGAATGCTAGAATAAAGCTCAGCCTCCCAACACAATCAAGACCCAGCCCATAAATCTCAATATGAAACTCAGTTGCTGCAATATCCAATTTTGTATATTCTATGCTCACTCAGGTGTTTTATGTTTTGCATCAAAGGATTGAGAAATAAAATAAAAATTTATATTTTTATCTAAAATGTTTTCATCAATAATCTGTTCAGAATCACTAGACTATTTTATAGGATAAAATTAAATTAAGGATAGTTTTTCTATTCGATTTGAGAAAAGTGTCCTTTTAATCTAATCTGCAATAAATTCTATATTAATTTTCTAATTAATGATAAAGTTCAAGCTCCCATGTTACTCTGTTATAAACAGTGTATTAACATGAGTAAATTAATTTTTATAGTTTACAGTAATCCATTCAGCCATAATTATAATATTCTTGTCTTTTAAATGTTTTAATATTTTACTACATACAAGCATGGCCTTCTGAATACAGCAGAAAGAACTAATTAACTGAACATTTTAAAACATTCAGCTTGACAAGTAATAAATTTACCATTAAAAGAATCAATTTTAGGGGATGCTGGATAGCTCAGTAGGTTGACTGCTTGCCTTGCAACCATGAGGTCCAGGGATCAAATCCTGGTCCTAGCCCTTGCAAAGCTCTGGCACAACTGGTAACCACCAGAATGGTTGTGAAGGTTCTCGCCTCCCATGCAGAAGGCCCCCTAGTTTGGTTCCAGCTCCACACAGCCCCACATCCACCCGTGTGGAATGAAACTACGTCATAGCTAATGATATACAACTATAGAGAATGCTCTGGGCCTTCTCCTCTTCTCTCTCTTTCTATCTCAGCTTCTTCCAAACAAAAAATCTTTAAAAAATATATTAAAAAATCAATTTTAAAATTAAGGTATACCAATAAAAGGTAGATTTGACTGAATAGATGAATGTCTTCTCAAAATGATTGTTGTTCTTGCTTTATGTTAAATTTCAGAGAAAAATAAATTAATTTTATGAACGTAGTTTTCATAAATAATTGCACAATGACAATGAGACCTGTTTTTTTCAACACATTTTTATCATTGAAAATTATTAGAACTGGAGTTCTGACTTTCTTAGAAATGAGCCCACACACTAGAAAAAAATAAATTAACGATCTTTGTGCAATAAGCCCTGAAGGTGCCTTATTGTTCTGTTGGCCTTTCACTGGCATGACATCTAATGGTCTCCTGCTATCTATTGTTTGCACCTTGAGGAAATAAGATTATTTATGCCAGCCTTGGAAATAAGTACACAACGATTTATCAGTATGGAATTGTTTTGTCAGCTTGTCCTATCTTATAGTTTTGCTGGTTAATGAACAATAACTTATTTTACCTCAATAGCCTATCATAAATCACTGCTTATTCTCAACAAATATCTGCAGCAGCAGCACTGAAGTTGATAGCAATACAGCCTAAGCAAGTTAGAATAATATTAGTGTTTATTTGTTGATTAAAAAAAAAATTATAGGCGTTATGCCTACACATTTCTGTGTCATTTTGGCCTATATAGTATAAAATAAACTTTACCTGTCATTAAATCTGGTATATTGAGCCCATGCATTTTTCAACTCCTCCTTTACAAAACTCAAAAATAAATAAATAAATAAAAAGATAAAAGAAGAGATAATAGCACAATGAAAATTACAAACAGAATGAAAAAAATTTTAATGGCTTAGCAAACAATGGAATAGCAAGAAATTAATTCCACCTTGGAGAATTGGGTTAATGGTAAGGAGGCAAGAAATAGGAGGCTCATACTGGAATTGTATACCCAGAAAGGCTCTGATGTTCACTTTTAAAGGCAGAATACAAACGTCACAAGAGGATAGTTCGAGTGGTGTTAGACTCCTTTAACCTTATTGGTGTTAAATCCCTATATTCCTTCCTTCATACAATTGACTACTTTTCTTGAGATGTAGAAACAGCGTTAGATTTGATCAACTGTCAGGGCTGAAGGATGAGATGAATTGAAAGACTAAAAAACAATAAAACTACTATACTCTGAATACTCATTATAGCCTAGTTTTTTAACAGTTACTTTCATTTAGGTATTTTCTTACTTATTGATTTAAAAAGTTTATTAGTCATTTACAAGTTCAAGATAGTACTTTAAAGATCTGCTTTAATATAACTAAATAAAGACATTTGTCTTCATAGGGACTGAGAAATTTGATGACGCTACAAAAGTTAAAGTCATATTGCTTACCAAAGTGTATTATTAGACCTAGGAGTGGGAAGGAGCAAGAGTGTTATCATGATCTTCTGCTCAACCCTATCTGTAATGAGTAGTAGGGTCTGGATATGTTAGTCATCTTGGGTTCTTCAGAAAAGCGGTAGAACATTTTTGCCTTTGGCCATTTCCCACTTTCTTATAGATTTCAGTCCTAATATGCACAGTAACTTATATAGTTGGCCCTTGGGCAATACCCATTTGAACTATACAGCTCCACTTATATGCAGATTTTTTTTCAGTACATATAGTTACAGCTGACCCTGCACATCTGTGTGAGTTTTCAATCCATAAATTCAACCAACTGCAGATCGAGGACAGTAATTTTAATCCACAGTTGGAAACCCATGGATGCAGAGGTTTACTAACTTAATATACAAATTTTCAACTGCACAGGGGTCAGTTCCCTTAACCCCATATTGTTAAGGATCAATTATATAATAAAATGCTAGTGCTGGTTATTTGTATAAATAAAAATTAACATTTCTGTTAATTTATTTGGTAACAATTATAAATAAGCACTTCATTAAACTTCAGATACTACTTTTGTCTTCTACTTTAGTTGATGATGATATTCACAATTTTTGTGTATGCTCATACCATGTAATTTGATCCATTGCTTTAAAATATCAAAGAGGGGAAGCTGGAATGGCTTACCAGGTTAAACACTTGCTTTGCAGCCTGGGGACCAAGGATTGAATCCTGGCCCGGGGCCCAGGTGGACCCATATGCTGAACTGGGGTGTGCCCCCAGTTCAGTTCTTGCCGGGGCCTATGCGGGAGGCTCCCAGCCCAGTTCCTGCCCTGCACAGCCCCGTGCCCACCTGTGGAGTGCAACTATATGGAAAACTAATGTTAACTATGAAGACTGCTCTGGGCCCTCCCCCTTCTCTCTGTCTGTCTCTGTCTGTCTGTCTCTCTGTCAAAAACAATAAAAATAAATCTTTAAAAAATCAAAGAACTTTTGTTTCATGACATAATCTTTGTAACTTATAGCAGCAATTTTCAAACTGTATCCAGTCCTCCAGTTCTTCAGAGATAGCCAAAGGGCTTTCTTAAGGGCTGGTATGTGTATGTGTGTTCAAGGGATGTCTGGAAAAAATCCAGCCATTGTCAATGTAATAAAAATGGTTATATGGCTGGATATTTTCCAGGCCGCCCTTGTATGTGTATATTATTCAATGTATGTTTGTGTATATATGGTTATATGAGTGTATATGATCTGTGTGTGTACATGTGTATAATTGAGTATATCCTTAAGTGTGTATGCATTTGTGTATGTGTGTATGTTCTGGGTGATTCAAAGTGTAGCTTCAGGACCTCATCACATTCTTAACCCAAAGGAACTGTAATTACACTTGTTCTAGTTTTTAAGTCTCTTGTAAGTTTGTAGGCAGAAAAACAATGTTAAAGACAGATTATAATGTACAAAAAGCTCAGTGAACAACCAAAGATATTATTTAAACTTACTTTTGTAAAATAATTCAGAATATACTATATGCACTTTAAATCTACATTCTATAATCTCTCAATTTAATTTTTATCAAATATATTCATCTATCTGCCCTACTGAACATTTTTTCCTAAGAAGGTAGCTCTTCACAAATGACCATGTTATCATCCAAATTTCTTATTTATTCTTTTCCCTGGATCACATTCTAGAAGAATTATCATAAGCAAACAAATTGGCAAAATTCAATGACCAGAAACAAACAAACAAACAAAAACAAGAAACAAGGCTAGATAATCTATTAATTAAACAGTAAGCTTTAGAATAATTGAATTGACTTTAGTTCACAAATAGTTTGGCCTAAAATATTCTTCTCTTTCTGTAGACTGCATATGGCATACACTTTCCTAGAAATCAAGGCCAAATCATTTGGCAGAAATATGCTTACCCACTATATTTTGTCATTTCGCTAGTGATTTTGAAGCCTTTGCAGAATTCATAGAATATTAAAGTAGTTTATGCGTTTTCTGGAGACACCTGGAGAATAGTGAACACTAGTGGAAACACTACTGTGCATATAGAAATAACAATGAGCATAGAAAATACAGTTTGAATTTAGGTTTCAGATGTGGCAATATAGAAAAAATAAACTGCCTTTTTTCAGAAATTATATTTTAAAATGAGAAGATGATACTTTCATAAGTAATATGCACATAGTTTCCTAGTAGCATGTTTTTTGATCACATATTTGTGGTTTCTCTAGTTTTTTTCAATTGATTTCCAAATTCAAATCTTTGTAGCTGAAAAATATGCTTGGTATGATTTCAATCTTCTTAAATTTGTTGAAGCTAGTTTTTTTCCCTAACTTATGGTCAGTCTTGAGAATGTTCTATGTGTATCTGAAAAGAAAGTATATTCTGGTGTTCAGGAATAAAAATCTCTTTAAATATCAGTTATGTCCATTTAGTCTTATGTGTCATTTAAGGCCAATATTTTTTTACTGATTTTCTGTTCGGATATCTATCAATGGTAGTCAATGTGTTATTTAAGTGCCCTACTACAATTGTATATTTGTAAGTTTCTCCCTTTAGTTCTATTAGTAGTTGCTTACATTTTTGTGCATATATATTAATGTTCTATATCTTCATATACAAAGTGTGGTGAAGAAATTCATAGAACAAGGGGATTATCAAAAAGGTGAGACTTTGAGTACAACCAGTTTGTGTGACTTATCAGCATATGTGCCGAATTTCACCTTACTTATGTCCGTGTTCTTTCAGATATCACTCAAGAAGCACATCATACACGAGGAAAACCCCAAGTATGAATAAAATGGAATTTCACGCCACCCTTTTGTTCCTCACAAAACAAGAAAAAACACCTCAAACGATTTTGGAAGAGATGTTAGCAGTTCAGGGACTGTTTCCCTGGGAAATCTGTGGTTTACAGGTAGCATAGCTTTTTCAAGCAAGGCAGAGTCAGTTGAAAATGACCTCTGTCCAAGATGTCCTATTCCGCCTATTTGCTCAGACTTTGTAGTGTAAGATGCCAAATTGAATAAAACTCAGATTAGGGATGCCCAGGTAGTTCAACAGTTGAGTGCTTTTCCCCTGGTCTCAAGGTACAGAAAGAAAGAAAAGAGAAAAGTGGACAAAGGAGGTGCTGCTTTTGCAAGACAACATGCCTGTGCACAAGAACAATGTGTTGGCGTCTCTTCATGACTGTGGAATGTTAAACCACCCTTCTTACAGTTCAGACTTGGCTCTGTCTGATTGTTATTTGTTCCCCAATATGAAAAACCAGCTTGGAGGGGAGAAATTTACAAACAACAAAGAGGTGAAAGTTGCACTTTTGAGGGAAATAGCAAAGCATTTTTTTGAGGGTATAGATAAACTTATTGAAAGATCTAAAAAGTGTATTACAGTTAAGGGGGAATATATTGTAAAGGAAAAATAATAAATAAGTTTTTCTTTTACCTTTCTTCCTCTTCATTCTATAAATTGCTTGACCACCCCCTTTTATTTTCCTTTTAGTTATAAAATGTCCATCTTTGTCTCTTGCTACCTTTTTTATCTTGAAATATAGTTTTTCTGATATAATCATGGCTATACCAGGTTATCTCTAGATGGCATTTGCATAGAGTGTCATTTTTTACTCCTTTAAATTCCATCTATGTTTTTCTTTGCAGCTGAGAAGGCAGCCTACAGTTGGGTTTGTTTTTGGATCATTCCTGCTACTGTTTGCCCTTTAATAAGTGAGGTCAGCTCAGTGTTTATGAATATGTAAGGATTTCCTATGACTATTTTAACTTTTGTTTTCTGGTAGCTTTGTATCTTCCTTGTTTCTTTTCCTTTTTGTTTCTCTTTTTTAGTTTAGTGGCATTCTATGACTTTTTTCTTTGTTTTCACTTTTTATGTTATGTGTCTCGGTTCTAGATTTTTTATTTGGGGGTTACCATTAGCTTTATGCAAAAGAAAGTTTCAGATGTATAGTAGTCCTTTTTCTTCTGATTGCATATTATCTCAGTTCATCTATGCAAGTTCAGTCTTCTCTCCTTTCATTTTATATTTCTGTTATCACAAAATATATTATTTTTAAGCTGTGTGTTCATTTCCAAATTACAGTACCTCTTGACTTCCTGCTTTTATAAATGCTTTTATCTCCTTTAATCATTATGCTATATTAACATTTTTCATAACCTATTCTAAACAGGGGTAACAATTTCCTGT
Source organism: Craseonycteris thonglongyai (assembly GCA_004027555.1). Lineage (NCBI taxonomy): Eukaryota > Metazoa > Chordata > Mammalia > Chiroptera > Craseonycteridae > Craseonycteris > Craseonycteris thonglongyai. Next base: position 49,698 of record PVKE010003287.1, read on the forward strand.
TTCTGTATTTTAGTCATCTTATTGTTTTGTATCCTTGTCTTTTTCTTTCAGGTAGAAGAGTACTATTAAGCATTTCTTGTAATTCAGGTTTGTGGATTGTGGTGATAAATTTTCTCAGCTTCTTTATGTTTGGAAAAGTTTTATTTCTCCTTTGTATCTAAATATATTTTATTTATTTATTTATTTTTATTTTTTTGACAGAGAGAGAGAGATACAGAGACAGAGAGAGAACTGAACCGGGGGAGCTCCCAGTTCAGCACATGGTTCCGCACGGGCCGGGGCCGGGATTCGATCCCCGGTCCCTGGAGCTGCAAAGTGAGCACCTAACCCACTGAGCCATCCCAGCTTCCCCTCTCCTTTGTATCTAAAGCACAATTTTACTGAATATATTATGCTTGGCTGGTGATTTCTCTCTTTCAATAATGTGACTATTTAATTCCATTCTTTCCTAGGTGGTAGGGTTTCTGCTGAAAAATCCAATGATAACCTAATGGGATTCCCTTTATAGGTTACCATATTCTTTTACCTGGCTATTCTAATAATTTTTTCTTTGTTGCTATGTTTTGACAGCTTTAGTAAAATATGCCTTGGAGAAGCCCTTTTAGGTTGAGATAATTACGTGTTTTATTAGGTTCCTGAATTCAATGATTCATTTTTTTTTATAGCATTGGAATGTTCTCATTAATTATGTGTTTGAGTAGGCTGTTTCCTTCTGTTTGTCTCCTTATGATATACACCCATGCCACAAAACTACAAGTTCTGGGCACATTCTGCGATATAGAAAGAGATGCTTTGCACATTCACATTTTAGTTTCCTGACATCAGATGTAAAGTACCTGCTCTATTGCCTAGGACAGAGTACACAACCCCAGAGGGTCCATTTTACTGCTATTACTATTGCTGTGCCGCTATTGTTGTTGCTATGGACCCATCATGAAAAAATGTCGACGCTGTTAAATTATATCCTCAGCATATCTGGTGCACAGTCACACACTGGTATTTGACTGCTTTCAAACCTGTCAAATTGGTACTCAAAGTATCTTGACAATTAAAGTTCAGCCCGATACTCATTTGTTTGTTACATGATGTGCAAACTAGAACTTGTCAGTGTTGATTGCCCCATGACTCACTACCCTTTCCAGCAAAAAAGAGAGGTTCATGTTAGTCACACAGTAGCTCTTGCTCTGTGCATATCCGTTGTGGTCTTATCATAGCTTCTATGGTCACTTTGTGTATTTTTGTGCCTCCCCCCCCACCATCATGGGTCCTAAGAAAATGAGCAGTGATAAGGCTGAACAGAAAAAAAAACTACTTCACACTACCATTGAGAAAAAAGAAAGCAAGCAAGCAAGAAAGAAAAGACATAATAGGCAAATATGAGGATAGTATTAGCATTACTGATCTTGCTAGGGAATGAGGTTAGTAGAAACAACAATCTCCACCATCATTAAGAATAAAGAAGCAGTAAAAAACGATGATGTTGTGAAAGGACTTAAAGTAGCAATCCAGAACATTCCAGGCAGTTGGAAATCAGTTATTAATCTGGTAAACAAGAAGCAGTTAACGGGTGACAGTGTATCAGAAGCCAAGGTATGTGAAAAAACAAAGATGTCGCATGCTAATCTTTTGAAAACCAAACTTACCCAGTGATGAAAGTGTTGAAGTTTTCAAGGCCAGCCAAGGCTGGTTTGATCATTTTAAAAAGAGGACCTGCATCCATAGTGTCGGAAGGCACGGGTGAGATACCAAGTGCCCATAAAAAGGCTGCGGGTGAATTTCTCAGTGAATTTCAAGACTCCATAGAAGCTGGTGGTTTTATTCCCCATCGAGTTTTTAGCTGTGACAACACTGAACTGTTTTGGATAAAAATGCTGAGTAGAACCTACCTCACAAAAGAGGAGAAGGTGTTACCAGGCCACAAACCAATGAAGGACAGGCCCTCTCTACTGTGTGGGATGGAAAACTCAAGCATCTACTAGTCTATCACATTGAAAACCTGCGAGTTCTCAGGAAGCGTCGTGTCATAAACGCAAGCTCCATGTGCTGTGGAGCAAACAGCACAGCTTTGTGCATGAGTCTGTTGTTCACCGAGGGGATACAGGAAGGGTTTGGTCCCTCAGTGAGAAAGATCTGCTGGAGACAGATGTGCTTCTGAGAGCTCTCCTACTTTTGCACAGTGCGCCCATCCACCCCCCAAGCTGGGAGGACAACTGCGGGAGGAGTTCAGCTTCCTCCCCATAAGGTTTCTGCCGCCCAACACAACTCTCATCCAGCCCATGGACCCACAGGGCACGTCACACTTCCCAAAGGTGCCCACCCAGCCGCTGTTCCAGAGGGGTTGCCATCCCCTCTGACACCCAGCTGAGCCTCACAGAATTCTGGAAGGAGCATGTCAGTATCCTGCACTGCCTGAACCTCATGATGGGGCCTGGGACGAAGTCTCTTAGAGGACAATGAGTTCCTCCAGGCAGAATCTGTGGCCGAAAACGGTGACTCAGACGTCAAAGGCTTTGAGATTGACCCTGAGGCTGCAGGTCCAGGGGGTACAGTTGTGAGGAGATTGTGTCTTTGGGCCAATCCGTGGATCTGAGGGTTCATGCTACTGATGTGGACGAGTTCGTGGAGGAACATTGAGAAGAGCTCAGCACGGAGGAGCTGCAGGACTTTTCAGACAGAGACAGAGAGAGAGAGAGGCAGACAGACAGAGAGAGAGAGAGAAGCGAGAGGACCCAGAGCCGTCTCCATATGTGTATGTCATTCATGTTCCTATAGAGTTTCACTCCACGGGTGGATGTGGGTCTGGGCAGGGCAGGAACTGGGCCAGGGGCCTCCCACTGAGACGCAGGCCCCTGTGAGCTGGGGGCCACCTACATGGGGAGCACACGGGGGACGGAAGCCAGACTGGAGTCTCCCACATGGGGAGCTCGTCCTGGTGAGAACTGAATTGGGGACACAGCCCAGTTCAGCACATGGGTCCGCCTGGGCTGGGGCTCGGGTCAGGATACGATCCTCGGACCCCAGAGCTACAAGTTGAGCACTCAACCCACTGAGCCCTCCTCTCATCCAGTCCTCTTTCTTTTATGTTTAAGCACCTTACAGACTTAAATTCTAATAAAGCAAATATGTGTCTTGAATATCGCACATAAACACAGAGCTCTTTGGGAGTCCCCCCGTGTCTTTTTCAGAGTTCAGGGGCCTTCAGATCAAGAACTGAGGAAACGGCTGTGGTTCATCCTCAGCCAGGATGGGTCAGGGCCCAGTGCTGACCTCACAAAGCCCCCTTGTGATGGCAGCACCGAGCCCGCCTATATAAGGCCCCGCGGGGCTCGGCTTCTTGTCCGCGAGAGCCCAGGAAGCTCATTTGTGGTGACCTGTTGGATTTGGACGAGCTAGTGTGTGTTTGGTGTTTTCCCCCATTTTATTTGTTTCTTTTGTTTTCATTTTCTCATTTGTTTCCTGACCCTAACCTAACCTTCACCCCAACCCCATCCCCATCCCCATCCCCACCCCCCACCCTATTTTTTATTATTTTCTTTATCTTGTTTTGTTTTTCCAGTTTTGTTTTACATTTTGTTATTTTTGTTTGTTTGTTTGTTTCAGTTTTGGTTGTGTTTTTTATTATTTTTTGTTTTCTTATTTTTTTCAATTTTTATTGTTTTTAGTTAGTATAGTAATTATTATTTTATTTTCATTTATTACTATATTATTTATTGTTATTAGCATAGTTTAGTTTCTTGTTATTTATTACTTATTATTTCATTATTTCATTAATTGTTGTTATTAGCATAGTTAGCATAGTTATTGTTTTATTATTTACTATCTTATTATTTAACATTGTTGTTGTTCTTTTATCTTATTATTTACCATTGTTGTTGTTGTTTTATTATTATCTTATTATTTACCGTTGTTGTTTTATTATTATTACTCATTATCTTATCATTTACCTGTTTGTTGTTTGTTTTGCTTGTTAGCAGTCAGGAATAGCTGTGAGTGTAGAGTGTCACCATGTGGAATGACTTGCGCACCCGGAGCCCCGTGTGGGCCATTACGAGCTCATGGAGACCATCGGCCAGGGCAGCTTTGGGAAGGTGAGGGTGGCCCGGCACGTCCTCACCGGCACACAGGTAGCTGTGAAAGCCATTCCTAGGAAGCAGGGCTTCTTCAGCCGTCCCGGACTTCAAGTGCAGGAAGCCGGCAGCCTGGCGCTTCTGCGTCACCCAAACATAGTGCAGCTGTTCGAAGTCATCGTCAGCAGGCACGTCGTCTACATCGTCATGGAGCACGTGACAGGGGGGGACCTGAGGCAATACATGCAGGTCCACGGCGAGCTGTCAGAGACCAAGCCCGCGACGTCTTCCGGCAGCTGGTGTCCGCCGTCCACCATTGTCACTCACGGGGCATCGTCCACAGGGACCTGAAGCCCAATAACATCCTGCTAGAGGCTGACCTGAAGGTGAAGGTAGCGGACTTTGGCCTGAGTGCTCCCTTCACCAGAAGAAAACTAAGTACCTTCTGTGGAACCCTGTGCTATGTGGCTCCAGAAGTCTTCCTCAGCCAACAGTACGACGGGCCCCCCGTGGACGTCTGGAGTCTGGGGGTGATTCTGTTCAAGATGGTCAGTGGGCACGTCCCTTTCCAGGAAGAGGACCCCACGAAGCTCAAGGAGCAGATCCTGAAAGGGGACTACACGATGCCTTTCCACTTCACCTCCTCACTCCAGCACTTGGTCACGAAGTTAATCACACTTGACCCCAAGAATAGAAGGAGCTTAGAAGACTTCATGACAGACGCCTGGCTCAACATGTTCGAGGAAGACCTGAGGCCGTACAGGGAGCCACCACCCGAGGACGTGGACCCCTGTGTGATACAGGAGATGGTGGACATGGGATTCAATTTGGAACTGATTAAGGAAACGTTGACTCAGAACTCCTACAATTACATCATGGGGACGTATCTGCTATTAAAAAGAAGCCGGCCGGAAGTGCAATACCGCACCATCCACGTGAGGCCCTTCCAGTCCCCTGACGACAGCAGCCCTGGTCCCTCCCCAGCACACGAGGCTCAGCCAGCGTGCTCCAGTCCCCAGCACACAGAGCAGCAGAGCCAGGACTGGGCACCAGGACAGATGGCCCAGGAGGCTGCCGGTTCTGCAGCCAGCTCCACATCCAGGACCACCACCCCCGGACCCAGCCCCAAGCCCACGACTGCCACTCCCAGAGCCAGCAGAAAGTGCAGCACCCCGACTCCTGGACCCAGCCCAAAGCTGTCGAAGGCCAGTCCCCGACCCAGCCAGAAGTGGGCCAAGGTCATTCCCCGACACAGTCCCAAGTCCAGGACTCCCACGCCCAGACCCAGCCCCAACTCCAGGACCGCTACCTCCACACCCGGGCCAAAGTAGAAGAAGGCATCTCCCCTAAACTTCCAGGACCCGTCCAAGCCAAGACCCGCCACTCCCCCACCCACTCAGAACTCAGAATCCAGACCTGCCACTCCCCCACACATCCAAACCTCAGAATCCAGACCCAATAGTCCCCCACCCATCCAGAAATCAGCATCTAAGACCACCACTCCTCCACGGATCCAGGAGAGCAAGTCCAGACCCGGCGCTCCCAGAACCTTCCAGGACTCAGACGCGAGACTCATCAGTCCCCCAGCCAATCCAGACTCAAAGTGCCAGACCGCCGTTGCTCCATCCATCCCAGAGTTGGAGTCCAGGATTGCCACCCCCCCACCCAGCCCGGAGTCCAGGAACACCAACCCCAGCCCCGCCCCCCAGTGTGGCCCTGGAGACACCCATTCTGGACAACAGAGCAGCAGCAGCAGCTGCCAAAGCCCACAGGCAACCCACCAGGGCCGAAGGGATGTGGCTAAGAGGTGCCTGGCCTGGTTCCAGAAGCTCTGCCTGTGTCCCTGCATGAAGGGGCGTGGCCGACACAACAGGGTCACGCCCCTTTAGCTAGTGGCAGCCCAGGCAGGGCTACAGGCAGACTCCGGGGTGGTCAAGCAAGGCTCCCTGCATTTTCAATGTTCCCCTTGTTGAAGCTGAGGTGCAGGGAGCCCGGCCACATGGTGGGGGACATCGGCCAGAGGCTGGGGGCCAACTTTAGGTGGCGGTACTGCAAGAGGACACAGTGTTTGTGCAGGAGCCCCTGCCAGAGGACTTTGTTCAGCAAATGAGGATGGAGGTGAGCCAGCTACCAAAGCACTCTCTACAGTGCCTTCACTTCAGGAGTGTAGCTGGTCTGTGGTCTTCAGAAACATCGTCTCCAAAATCCTGGTGAGGATGGAGGATGGTCTGGACCCTTGGAAAGACAAGAGGGAAAACTCCAAGACTAGACTGTGTTTTCCCTGTGCCCTTCCCACCCCCATTCCCCCCACCCTCGCTCTGTGGCAGCGAGACAATTCTTAATAAAGCACTTGGTTATTTCAAAACTTACAATCAGTTTTGATGCTTCAACAAGTTGTGTCGGGTACTCGTGGTTTGCATCCTGCAGTCTGAGGAGTGGGTAGTAATTGATGCATTATTCCCCATCAGAAAGGCTCTGCACCTTTGCATGTCCTGCTCCTTTTCATCTTCTTCTCCCTTGGCTTGGCTTGGATCACTCAGCTCCCTGTTCACTTCTTGATAGCAGATGATGTTGGTGGCTCACATAGCACACACACAGCCTCCTTCCTGGGCACACTCAACTTGAGGGAGTCACTGTTGGTCCAAGCTGGTTACAGCAACCACTCGGCCCAAACCTGCTCATCATTGGTTGGGGCAAGGACTCGTGACCCAGCTTTGACCATGGAGATGCTATAGACAGTCCCCGGGGCTTCTGTGAGGGAGTCTTCTCACTGGGGGCTTGATGATGCCCATGGCAATCATCTCTCCTGACTTCTTGGCTCTGCTCACATCCCTCTGTGCTGATGACTTTCTCAGGTGGTCTTTCCCTCTCTGAAAGCCAGACGACCACCAATAGCCAGAGGATGCTGTCATATCCCCTCAGCGCTCCAGTGGGAATAGAGCTGCTCTGTCTCGATGATTCCAACCCTGGGTGGGAAGAGGAAGAGGTTAAGAAGTACTGATCAGTGGTTTCAGCATCGTCACGGGGTGTACAGTTCAGTATGGGGCATGTAGTCAGCACTATTGTAACAACTGTGCCTACTATCAGATGGGGAAGAGAGACTTATCACGGTGAGCACTGTGAGGTACACAAATGTCTACTCACTATGTGGTATTGTGTAGCTGAAACTAATAAAACAGAACAAACACAAACAAAAGAATATGAAGAATGCAACATGGAAACGCTGCCTGAGTTCTGAGTGTCCATCCTGCTGCCCAGTGGATTAGGACTCAACAGTACAGCATCCACTCTTCCCTGAATTCCCAGCCTCCCACCTGCCCTTCAAGCTGCAGAGGTGCCCACTCCTCCCACCCAGTCTGCCAAGGCCTAGAAGGGTGGGGGTCGATCTAGAGCACTGTGCAGGTTAGGTCTTTCCAGTCCTGAAATCTGGGTTACATGGGATGCCGGTCGAAGCACAATTTTTATACTTGTCTACACTGTAAGAAACCTTTCCTGGACCAGACACAGCAGAGGCAGCAATCAAAGGGCTGAGGGGCCTGTGACTGCAAACGAAACCACATCTTTCCACATGGCTCCCCAGTGGAGACTTCACCGAAGGAAAGAGGATCCATGCTCCTTCTATGCAGACAGAGTGTCCTGGGAACTATTCCTGTGTCACAACCAGAGAGCTTTTCCTGAGGCAGATGCAGCTCGCACAGTGACCACTGTGAACCCCAGTTCTTACTTCTTTCATTTGAACACTACTATGGACTGAACATTTGAGTCCCCAAAACTCATAGGTTGAAACCCTAACTCCCAGAAGTGATGAGATAATAGGTGGGGCCTTTGGGAGGCAATGAGGTTATGAGAGGGAAGCCCCATGAATGAAGTTTGTGCTCTTATGAGGTCGCACAATTAAGTTCATGAACTCATCCTAGAAAAGGTGCTAATACAGACCTCATTGCTGAATGTCACTCTGGTGTCCTTTGAAGTAGTCCCCTTAGGAAGCTATGCACTGATGACAGCCTAGTGCACCTTTAAAGCCATTTTGGAACTCTTTCTGGGGTGGCCACCAGAGCTATCGTCATATTACCCTGATGTCCTGAATGCAATCAAAGTGTCTTCCTTTCAACATTTCCTTTATCTTCCAGTAAAGAAACAATTCATGGGGCCAGATCACATGAGTAGGGAGCCTGTTCCAGTACAGTGACTTCCTTACTCACTAAAAACTCCCTCACAGACAGTTCCCTGTGAGCTTGTACAATGTTGTGATTCAAGAGTCATGAGTTGTTGGTGAAAAGTTCAGGTTGTTTTTATGTAACACAGCCTCTTCAGCACTTTCAAATTGTCACCTTGTTTGAGTGTTTGTCCAAATGGAACGTTTATGGTCATGAAGATCATTTTGACTATTAATGTGACTGATGGAACGTTGTTGGTCATGGATAATTGCCTGACTTCCATTGTGCACTTTGGTGATTGGTTCTGGGTTGTATTGGTACAGTAGTGTTTCATCACCAGTGATAACACTGCCCGAAGCGTTGTCTTGCCTCTCAAAAAGTTCTTGGCAAACTCAAGCTCCAACACTCTCAAGATAACACACAAGCTCAACAATAGTAACACATGTCACTGAGCAATACACTGCCACGTGTTGGCAGGAACACGGCTGTGAAACACATACTAAGGTGATCAATCCTTACTGAGTTATTTGTACAGTTCTGCCAATCCAATTACACCAAGGGTCTCCAAACTTTTCAGCCCATGGGCCGCATGAACTATCAAACAGCTGTTTGGGGGTCGACTACACACTCGAGGTCCAAATAAAAAAGAATCAAAACATAGATGTTGTTTTTAATTATTTATTTAATATTATTTTATTTAGATAAAAAGGTCTCCATGGGCCGGATGAGAGAGCTGCAGCCCACGGGCCGTAGTTTGGAGACCCCTGAATTACACGGAAGCTAGTTTGCAAACTTAATTGTCAGGCCTTGTATAAGGGACCCAACACAGCTTCCCAACCTCTTCCCTCATGTGAGGCCACAATAATAAGTCTGTGACTCAAAAGGGGACCCTCACCAGACCACGCTGGCAGCCTGATTTCAGATGTTCAGTCTCAACTATAGTGAGAAGTAAATGCTGTTGTTTCTAAGTCACCCAGTCTGTGCTATTTGGTTAGAGCGACCCAAAGGCAGACAGCAAGATCTCCCTGAGTTGGGTGGCCCTCCCCACACCCTCCCCAACGCTCCTGTAAACCTGACTCCATGTAAAGTCTGAGGCCTGGGAATAAGCATCTGCTGAGTGCAATCCAGTGGACTTCCCCCCAGGGATCAGATGAGCCACTCACTCATGTGGAGACGGCTTCTCTCTACACTCTTGGGTTTGCAGTTCCTCGCCTTACTCCAGCTCACTGTCCTATTCCCACTGTCAACCATCAAAACCAAAGATACACCCACTCTCCTCAGACATACGAACTACCAGGCACTTGGCTGGAGAACGCTGCAGCATGGCTGGAGAATGTAGGACTTTGAGGTATGTCTGCTATCATCCCCCTCAATCCTTTAGCAAGTATTTATACAGTATCTATTCAGACATGTCCAATGTTCAGCCCAGGATGGTTGTGAATGAGCCATACACGTTTTCTTAAATTGCTGTGAGAGTAGTATTATGACCTTTTTTTCAGTTCATCAGCTGTCTTTAATTTTAGTGTATTTTATGTGTGGCCCAAGACAATTCTTCTTCCAATGTGGCCCAGGGCAGCCATAATTTTGGACACCACTGTTCTCTGTAATTCACCTCTAAAAAAATTTATGAAAAGAAATTATGCCCAAAATTGGAGAAGAGAGTATTACCAAACCATTTTTCTCTAATGGGTTTCCTTGTCTGTAAGCTATAAGACTGAATTTATAACATCTCTCTGTATCCTCAGTGCCTAATACAGAATCAGAAACACATCAGAAACCCACAACTGCTTTTTAATACAGGAGTAAATTAAGACGCATAAGAATTATCACAGGAAAAATACAAAAATAATACCGTCCTCTATGGATAATTTATTCATTCAACCAACATTTTTGGAGTGCCTGCCTCTCTATGCTATACTCTGTTTTTTTGGCACCAATGATAGTCCCCTCATAGCTCTCATTAGAATGGAATTTGTTCGGAATCTTAAGTGTGATTCCATTTCCAATGTGAGGACACCAAGTAAATATTAGGACTAGTAAGAAAGAAGCCTAGGCTGGACAGACTAAAGAAGACATTGTGGTCCTTCTGATTTGGACTTTAATAATGAAATGATGAGAAAGAGTGTCTTTGGCAGATGCATCCAGGATGAAAAGTAAAGATAAGATATATCCCATGACACCTAGAGGGCATTAGGGTGATATCTGAGGGTGAATGTTGCTAAGCTGGGAATTTAGATTAAAAAGTTGACTTGGGCAAGATTTGTAATGCCCCCAAAAGACAGTTTGAACACTGTGTACCTATTTGTCAGGACTCCCATAATAGAGAACCACAGACTGGGGATGGTGGGATGGCTCAGGGGGTTAAGTGCTTGCTTTGCTATCATCAGTTGAACATCAAAAATGGTACCAAATAAGAAAATCATTTCACATTTGTCTTTCTAGAATATATGCTTTTGATTCCATTCTCCTTTGCCCCGGCAGGCATATTTTGTTAGTAGGATATGCGTTAAGTTACTCTCCTAACTTTGAGTGCCCTGATACCTCCAGGTAATGTGAGTTCGAATCTACAGACAAAAGGGCCAACTTTGCTTACAGGTTAACTTTTGTTACTTGAATATTTTCTAAAACCTAAGCCTTTAAGTTCTTAATATTGTGAGACATCATCAAGAAATTAGTATTTTAGGACATACTTGCCCTTTTATTTTTCTATACCTTCTTATTTTTGACCACAGGCTTTAAAAAAATGTATGATTTTCATTTAGAAAATTTTTATTTTTAGATTTGGATTTGTTTTCAGGGCATCTATATTTCACAATACTGGAAATTGATAGTGTTTTTTAATTCTATTCTATACAGGTATAACTAACTTTTAGCATAGCACTTATTTTGTATACAAGAAAAAATAGTGTTAGATATTAAAACAGGCAAAATATTTAAATATTCCAATTCAAATACTAATAAATTATGCATCTTCATGTGGATATTTGTGAAATATTTACTTTTCTTTATTATTTAAATAATTTGCAAGATAAGCTTTATTTTTTTAATAAGGATTAATAAGATGCAATATACAAAAGCAGAATAAATACAAATGTTTTTTGAGTCATAGTATTTTTTCAGATACTTCCAAATTTGGGGTGTGTGTTGATTCAATTATTAACTACACCCTACTACCTTTTGCTATAGGATCAACTCCAAGCAGTTAAAAAATAATTTAATTAAATAATTTTATTTTATTGCAGCCAGCTCATAAATAATTTTATTGTTTTCAGTAGCTTAAATTAAAAAATGATTATAGAGAATATATTTTCAGCATTTAAAAAATGCAGTAAATTATTGAAATACTTGTAGGGATAGTGTCATAACTATTTTACGGCAGCCTTCCAACCATACTAATTTAAACACTTTCAGAATGTGCAAATTAACTTTAGATTTTGTTATAAATGGTAATTTTATAACTACTGACATTCATTCTTTGCTATTTCAGAGTCAAACAGGAGCTTTCCTGGGTATATGAAGTCCGAGAATTTAGTTCATGAATTCCTCTTAGAAAAAGTGCTGCGTACCTCATTGCTGAATATCACTATGATAACCTTCAAAGTATGCCCTTTGGGAAGGCATGCACCAATGCCTGTGTCTAGTCCACGCTTCAAAGCAATTTTGAAACTCTTTTTCTGGAATGGCCATTTGAGCCATCATCGTATTAACTGTGATGTTCAGAATGCCATCAAACTGTCTTTCTTTCAAGAATTCCTTTATCTTTGAGTAAAAAAAAAAACAAAGTCATTGGGCTCCAGATCAGGTAAATAGGAACGATGTTCCAATACATTACATCTTTTAACTGGCTAAAAACTCCCTCACAGACAATGCCGTGTATGCTGGTGCATTGTAGTGATGCAAGAGCCATGAGTTGCTGATGAAAAGTTCAGGTCCACTTCATCTAACTTTTTTACAGTCTTTTCAGCACTCCCAAATAGTCAACCTGGTTCTCTGTTTGTCCAGTTGGTACAAATTCATAATGAACAATCCATCTGATATCAAAAAAGCCTAACAACATTGCTCTGCCTCTTGATTTGGACTGACAGAACTTTTTGAGTCATGGAGAATTGGCTGACTTCCATGGTGACTTTAACGCTGTGTTTTAGGCTCATATTGGTACACTCACATTTCATCACTAGTGACAACATGGTCCAAAACATTGTCTTGCCTCTCCAAAATGTTTTGGCATACTTCAACCCTCCTTTGCTTTTCTTCATTGGTGAGATCCTTCAGATTCCATTTTGCACATACCTTTCTCATGCCAAGACTTTCAGTTAAGATTTTCCTGACTGTTTCTGTTTCAATGTTTACTCACGGTCAGCCAACAATTTTGATGCCCAATTCCATCAATTTTACAATGTTTTAATCAGTTGTGCTCATTAGTGGCTGCCCTGACCTCTCTTTATCAGTGACACTTTCTCTCCCCTCAGAAAAATGTTTAATTCATTTGTACACTGCCATTTTCTTCATGGCATTATCCCCATCAACTTGGACTAACATGTCCCTGATTTCCCTTCCACTCTTGCTAAGTTTGTTCTAATTCAAGCTCCAACGTTCTAGTGATGGCACACAAAAAACATGCAACAAGAGTAATGAACACCACTTTCAGTGAGGCACTGCCACCCCTCAATAAAAACGCAGCTGTGAAACACTGATATAACAAGGTTATGAAACCCTACTGAGTTGTTTGTATCGTGCTGCCAATGTAAGTGCAGGGCAGAAAGTTGGCTAACTTAATTTTCAGACTTTGTATCACCATTGAGGCTTAATTAAAGATTATATACAATTCTATCTGACATATTTGTTTGTGTTTAAGTGATTAAATTAAATTTTGGGTTATTTTGTCTGTTTTCTTTGGAGGAAAGGGGGTCTTTTCTTTAATTTTTAATGCATTCTTTTTTGTTTTTTGAAATGTTGTTTCCATATTTTACATTTCATGAGAGCTATAGCCCTATCATATTTAATTCTCAAGAGAACTGTTTAATTGGAAGTGTGAAGAATAAAACCATGTAAGATGAATCAAGTAATCAAAATTATTTTAAAGACCTTGTATATTGTATATTTAAATTTAACTGTAGACAGTTTACTTATCCTCACACATAGTATTTGTGTTGTAACTTATTTAACAACAAAATATAATTTAGTTCTTTATTTGTGTTAAAAAACTGAATAATTTTAGTAAAGTAGATAAACCAAACATACATACAAAAACACACACAAGTAGAATTTACCTTGACACAACTACAAGGTAAGGTGTGGCTGAGGTTTCTAAATTTAAGAGATTACTTTAAATTGTCCTCAGAGTAATACAAACTACAGCCCATACTGAAATTCTGTTTACATGTATTTCTCTTAATTTCATCAATCATTTGTTCTAGACACCTGTATTTGCTATTCGTTGACTTAATAAAGCAGAAGAAATTCATTTTCAATATTCAATGACAAAAAATGATTGATTGGTATCAACTTTATAAAGCTACTAACTCAGCTTTTTAAATGAGCTTTCATATCTTTTTCTATCTTCAAGATTGCAAAATGTATATTTACCTGGCAAGGGAGATACCATGATGATGAAGGTGGTTTCCCTAGGCCAAGGCTTATCCATTGCACCGCAGGTGTGCTAACCCCTGTGACTGCCCCAAATGTGAGAAACTTGACTGCATAATTTGTGGTAGTAGGGGACTGTGGTCCCATTCTCCCCTAAAAACAAAAATTGAAAAATGTAATTCTTATGTACCACCTTTAGAGGAGATCTGTCACATACGTCAGGTGAACTTGTAGTTCAAAGGTGAATTCAATCTTTTCCTATGTTAGCTGTGACTACTGAAATGACTTCCTGTTGGGTGGTGCAAAGCTTCAGTCCCTGAGGGTCACTTGTGCTATATGCTCACTATGAATCTTTCCTAGAGATTCCAAGTACCTTGCCATAATCTGGGGGAAGTGCTGAGGTCTCCACTCTAGTATCTATTCTAATTGGTTGTTGCCTTCTCCTTATAATTGTTAAATATGTTCAGTATCACCCCAGTTGGAAGAGATACAGTACTACTAGAATTCAAACTCTACCTTAGGGTTGGTGATATATTTTATTATCTGTGTATTATGCATTAAAAATTAAACAATGAGAGTAAACAGAAAGTTGAATAAATAAACCTAGAAATTCATTATTTTCAGATTTAGCTGTTCTTTGTATAATAAAATATATGAAATAAAATATAAAAAATGCTGAACAAAGTTTCTGGGTCAGAGCCAATCAAAGATGAACTTCCACTTTCATAGTTTCTAATGCAATATTGATTTCATAGATCAATTAGGGTGGTATGAAATGCCTGGGGAGTTAAGTAGCCTAGTCTTCCCAAAAGCCTAAACAGTAGGCTGGAAAGAGTGATGCCTACCATCTTGACACAGGGAGTTCTTGCATTTTTATACATGAACAATTCACACTAGGCGTTATCATTCCAAATTTTTTAAAATCTAGATCATGAACTAATGATCTTTATATGGAATTTTTAGTCATTTCTCCTAAATATACAAAGGATAAACACATAAGTCAGGTTTTTATACAATTACAGTGAAATGAAAGGAGCATTGTAGTAAGGTTCTGATTCCTTCAGTTATTACTGGTGGGTCTCTGAAAATAATGTCCTTGATAAAATGAGAATGGTAATACCACTTCAGAGAATTGTTTATAAAGATTGAATATGACAATATATATAACACATCTAGCTTAGTGCTTGGCACATTTTAAGAACTCAAAAAGTGGTATTATTGTTGTTATATATGATCATATAATTAGTAGTTACAAACAATGTTAGTTTCCTTGTCATTGGAGGGTTTCAATATTGTGTTTAAAAATGCCAAGAGCCAAAAAGTATCAAGAAAAGCAAACATGGAAAGAACAATTTAAAAGGGGCTATTTACTTATTTATATATACTGGTCATTTTTTTATTTAAGTTGATGACAGTGATATTTATATGAATTATCTGCCAAGCAACTTTCTTTTAACCCCAGTATTTTACGTGAGTGACAGTTTAGTCAATGATCTCTTCATTTCTTCTGCTTGTTTTCTCCCCTTTCTTTTGGTGCTCCTCCCACATCATTACCAAGAAATATGCAAATTGTTATGTAGGGTTTTTGTTTTTCTTGAAAATTTTGGTAAAAATATATATAAGCCATGAAAAACATGCCCACAATGTATGAAGTATGGGTTCAACTCTATGGTTTTCAACTTTACTAATTTTCAATCTGTGTCTGAAATGTTCAGGGGGGAAAAATTGTCCCTAAAAACCTGAAACAATTCCATTGCTTCAATAGCCAGAATATCCTTTGGCCTCATAGTACACCCAAGTATTCACCAGGCCAAAATGGTCTCCTAATGCAACTTAAAACCCTCATTTATAATGTGAAGTATCTTACAATATATAATGTTTTATGTATAACTATTTATAGAAATATTTTGTGCTTATTTTCATCCTGAATAAGCCTTTCCAAGCTATCCTTTTCTAAGAATGTATGTTTTTTTAGAAAGACTCATGTTAGTGAGTCTATCATGTGCACTGAGAAGAATACATATTCTACTTTTAATAAGTACCTTTTTAAATCATTTTAAAAGCTTTAAGTTTTTTCTGAGAGCTATTTTTCTGAGAATTTTTAACTGTAATGTTTGCTCAGTTGTATTCATCATTTTGGTATATTATAAAATATAGCCTTTTAATGAGACCTAATGAGGTATCAAATTTATTAGATTTAATTAGTTGTCCTATATTGTAGAGATAAAAACTATTAAATTAAAATTCATTATAGGTGTCCTAGTTTGTAACTTTATTTTTAATTTATATTTTTCATTCATCTTCTTAACTGTGACTGTCGTTTATAATTTCACTTTTGCTTTCTAATGTTTAAGTATAAAGGATATGCTACCTTCACACACACAGAAATATTCAGTTGATCACATCTTCTATACTTAAGAACAGTAAATAGGGAAAGCTGGGATGGCTCAGCGGGTAAAGCGCTCGCTTTGACGCCCTGAGGACCGAGGATCGAATCCCGGTCCCGGCCCATGCAGACCCACATGCTGAACTGGGGAGTGCCCCCAGTTCAGTTCTTGCCAGGACCTATGTGGGAGGCTCCCGGCCCAGTTCCTGCCCTATGCAGCCTTGTGCCCACCTGTGGAGTGAAACTATACGGAAAACTAATGTCAACTATGAAGACTGTTCTGGGCCCTCCCCCTTCTCTCTGTCTCTCTCTGTCTCTGTTTCTCTCTGTCAAAAATCAATAAAATAAATCTTTAAAAAAAAAAAAAAAGAACAGTAAATAGAATGAGAATTAGCTGTTTCATTAACTGCAAATAACTAACCTATGAAGTTATTTGGTGCCAGAAACTTTATTAATATAATTCCTTGCTAATTAAAAATATTCACCAAGGTTGTTTATTGGTCTATTCAGTATTTTAATATGTAGTATGTAAATTGTGTTCTTTTATATATTTTATAACAATCTTCTACTTCCACTGGATTATAAATTTGTTGTGTGATTTATTGTATCTATGTACAAGGTATCTATGTACCTTGTATTTTTAACTGATTCATCACTTTTTAAAAATCCAGTTATATCATTTTTTTTCTCTTTTTCCAAATAAAACTTCCATACCAGATGATATTTATTATTTTCACAAATAACTATTCTTTAAATTTTTTATCACCTTTTCAGTTTTCCTGGTTTTAGTTCACTGATTTTTACTCTTATTCTTTCCTTATGTTGATTTTGTTTTATATTTCCAACTTTGTAAGTTGAATGCTTACATAAATGTATTTCATTTTTTTTCTAACTTTATAATACCATACTTAATGCTATGATCTTTAATTACAGATATTTCAGGGGTATATTCCATAATTTTAATATCTAGGATTTAGAGATTTATTATAGTGTTTGCCTACTTATTTTCAAAGTGAAGTCAGCCTAGCCCACCATCTATGTACCCATTTTTCTTGTTATCCACAGCTAATACTCCAGGGAATAACCACTTGAACTGAAGACACAATTCCTAGACTAGACAAGATGAACTGGACCAACTACACATATATGAATATCCCTATCTCTATCTCTATATCTCTCTATATATCTTTACCTCTATCATCTATCTCTGTCTCTATATCTGTCATCTATATCACATGTAAACATGCTTATGTGTGTACATGTATATATATATATATATACACACACACATACATACTTATATATACCCATATATTATCTGTATTTACCCATATATACACTCATATATATTGTTATACATGTACTTTTAATTATATTAATATTATGCATCAAAATCAGCATATAGTTCTTAAGTTATATGTTTGTTTTTTTAAGATTTTTTATAATTGGACGTTTTGTTGTGTTTTTAACTCATTAATATTTTATAAATGCCAGGTGGTTGGGGTTTAAATATTGACACTTGGTTATTCATTTCCAGTGTCATAAAATTATGGTGAGAGAATGAGGTTCTATATAATGCTACTTTTCAAAATTCAATTTTTTAAATCTATTTTTTTGATCAATAGTTTTCATTCTCCAGGGCTCTTTAAAATGAGTCAATATTCTGTGAAGTATAAATTATAATGTATATACTAATCATACTTACAAAATGTATTGTAATTGTTTATTTTTCTATTTGTTATAGATTATAACTTCTTTATAATCCTCTACCCATTTGCATTTCTCATTTTATTCTGATATTTTTAGTTGTTTTAGTTTTGTACATTCTGACACTACATTACTAACAGAGATTCAAAATTAGACATCTTCACTATGCAGCAAATAGTTTACTAATAAAGAGATTCATAGTCTTCTGTTTTTATGATTTTTGCATTGCTCTGTATTAAATTAATTTTTCTACCCCTAATATTTTATATACTCTTTATGTTTTTCTTGCATAGATAATCCTAGCTATTTTGTTTTAGATTTATGTATCATAAACCAAAATTCTAAACTGGTTTAGTAACAGTGCCTACCTCATAACCATATAAAGATTGAGAAAATTTATACTAAATTCTAAATGCATGCTTAGTGCATGGTAGTTATGCAAAAGACTTTGCCATTCATTATAAATACATATTGCTGGGAAGCGGGATGGCTCAGTGGGTTAAGTGCTCACTTTGCAGCGCCGGGGACCAAGGATTGAATCCCAGCCCCTGCCCGTGCGGAACCACATGCTGAACTGGGAGCTCCCCCAGTTCAGTTCTCTCTCTGTCTCTGTATCTCTCCCTCTCTCTCTCAAAAATAAATAAATAAATATATATATTTTAATAAATAAATAAATATTGTATTTATAGATTATTATTGTGATCATTATCAACACATTTTATTCATTTCTTGCTCTTAGTTTGTTTTCTGTGATTTGCAAAATGACCTAAACTTTATTTTTCCTTTTTAAATATCCTAATGGCTTATAATTTATTTTTCATGCTTTATACATTTACATAAAATATATTTTATTTTCACATTTCACTGCTTATATTTTCACCAGTATTTTTTTAATTTTTTAATAAAAAATATACTTTTTCAATCTACTTTAGGAAAAATTAGACACTTAGCTTGCTTTTATCAAATATTAACTCATATCCTTGTCTTTGTTAATACATAAGACATTTAAACATATTATGGTTTATACAATGAACAATTGAATTATACATATGTGCTTTTTCATGAATGAATTTTTTAATGTGCACTGAGTTTGTGCAATGTAATCATTCACATTTAACTACGTTTAAATATTTTATTAACCTGCCTTTACAATAATAGCAAATATTTCTAATATCTGTGTGTTATGGATGGAATCTCTCTCTGCCAAATTCATCTGTTGAAGTACTAACTCCCAATGTGATATTAGGAGGTGGGGTCCCTGGGAGGTAATAGGTCATGAGGGTGAAGTCCTCATGAATGGGAATAGTGCTCTTATAAAAAAATGCACTAGAGCTTTCTCTCCCTGTCTCACTCCCTTCCTTTCTCTTTTCTCCTTCTTCCCACCATGAAACACGACCATCTGCAAACCATAAAGAGGGCTCTCACCAGATACCATAGCTGCTTGATCTTGAAATTCCCAGATTTCATAACTGTGAGAGATAGGTTTGTTCAACGAACTATGGCAATTTGTTATACCAGCCTAAACAGACTAAACCACGCCGTGTCTTACCAGAGAAAATATTTATTTCTCACTATGTGAAATTATTATTTGGCTGTGAGTTGTCAGGATTCAATTGTACTTAGTAAGGCTAACCTTCATGTATCTTCTCAATCACAAAGCCAGAGTAAAGTAGGCACACAAGGCACACAAAGGTATAGGCTTTTTACATGGTGAAGTGTAAGAGACAGAGGACAGAATCAAACAATGCAAGCATGAGTAAAAATTCTGCTTAGATGATGCATACATCAGGTCGTCATTTTTCATTGGCCAGAGAAAGTCACATGGCCAAATCAAAGGTCAATGAAAAATTATACTCTTCCCACATGGGCTGAGAGAAAATAATAATCTTCAATAAATTTAATTAATGACAACTACATAAGATAAAACTCCATGTGCCCAAACTTTCCCTATCATTCACATATATAGACAGATAGATAGAGATATAGATTTTTTGGGGGGTGGGGTGGTCTTTTTAAACTACATCAGATACCTGCATATTGAAGGAGTGTATACATAAGTAGTATGTTCTGTTTTGTTTTGTTTTGTTTTTTACTTTTGTACCTTTCTGCTCTTAGACTGTGCTTTAGTTATTTTATTTCTTAAGGAGGTATAAACACTTTGGGGCACTTAATTTTTCCCCTTAAAACTTACCTGATGATCCTTTGGATCCAGGAAAACAAAAGTAGTGAGAGAGAGAGAGAAAAAAAAAGTGTGTGTGTGTGTGTGTGTGTGTGTGTGTGTGTATTTAATAGAGAACAGAAAGTAAAACTCTCTTGAAATACTGAACAAAAGCAAAATAACAAGCAAAACTGGTTTAGATAAAGGATTTTAGTGAGTGTTTCAAAATGTTAACATAATCAAATGCTGCTGAGAGATTGAACAAGATAATGAAAGAATCTACTAGTTGAAGGATGCCACTGCTTACTTTTTTGATGAGAACACTTTTTTAAAATATTTATTTTGTTTTTTGAGAAAAGGTGAGAGCATCCAGAGCAGTCTCTATAGTTGTACATCATTAGTTGTGACTAATGATTTCATTCCACACAAGTGGATGTGGGTCTGCACCTGGCAGGGAATCGAACTGGAGACCTCCAGTATGGGGGGGTGAGACCCTTCACCACTTTGTCATCTGTCAGTTACCAGTTGCACAATAGCTCAGAAATGGATTTTCACAGGCCGAGACCCCAGACCTTGCGTTTGCGAGGCAAGTGTTCAACAGCTGAGCTATCCCAACATCCATGAAAGCACTTTCAAGAGAGTGATAAGAGAAGTAATACTCTTTAGAGGATACATGAGTAAATAAGAAGAGAGGGAGTATAAACAAGCAGACAATCTTTCTTTACCCACTACTATTTTCCAGGAGCACAGCACTGATTTACAAAAGTTTAGCACTGATTTACACAAAAGGAGACTCAAAAAGGTTATTTATAAGTCTAATTGATTCAAAATATTTTAGCTTGGATTCAACACCAAATATAACTAATCCCAAAGCCAATCTTTTCCTTAAACTTTTGTTTTTTCCTTATTTAATTAAAAAGAACTCATATTCCTCATCTAAATATAAAGTAGTGTGATTAAATGGCAAATCCAATTTTAGATCAACTGTAATTCTCATATATATAATTTTAACTCCATTGAAAATAATATTTTTAACATTCCAATATAACTATAAGTTGTAACTTATTTATTTGGGGACTTGTTTACTGTGAATGACATTCTCACGTTTAGATTGGAAGTCCAATGTACTATGTTCAGATCATTTTGAGGACTTGAACACCATTGTAATGCTAATGCCTTGAAATACATTATATTTCTTTAATTTTTATTACCTTCTAAAGACTGGTTGCATCTGCTGAACATTAGATGGGGAAATCAGCAGGAACTTGTGCTGAAATTTCTACAGGGAAACTGCTATTGGGCATTGCAAATATCAATTACTTTAAATAAAGTTATTGTTTGTTGAGCATTTTTTACTAATAAATTTTTGTGTGTTTATTTCATAAAGCATATGGTAAATCAGAATATGCATTTGGGGGATGCTGGGATAGCTCAGTGGTTGAGCACTTGCCTCA
Organism: Craseonycteris thonglongyai; assembly: GCA_004027555.1. Taxonomy (NCBI): domain Eukaryota; kingdom Metazoa; phylum Chordata; class Mammalia; order Chiroptera; family Craseonycteridae; genus Craseonycteris; species Craseonycteris thonglongyai. The sequence continues at coordinate 71,213 of PVKE010003287.1, forward strand.
TAGTTGTGAGTTTCGGGGTTCAATTTCCAGCCCCAGCCAAAGCAATCCCCATGTAATGAACTGTGGCACAGCTGGTAGCTGCTGGGATAGAGTGGCTGCAAGGGTTCTCACCTCACATGGGATGAGGAGGGGTCCTGGTTCCATTCCCACCCCATTGGGCCCCACATTACTTTGTGTGGAATGAAACCATGTTACAACAAATAATGTACAACTGTGGAGACTGCTCTGAGCCCTCCCCACTTCTCTTTCTCTCTCTCTCCCTCTCTCTCTCCCTCTCTCTCTCTCACTTCTCTCAAACAATAAAATAAATCTTTTTTTTAAAAATTATGCATTTGGTCAGATATGATAAACAAATTTCTTAAGAATAAAATGTATCCATATGCTTTAATAAAGCACAGGCTATAAGAAAATTAATCACACTCAGGAAAAAATATATTTTCTGCTACCCACATTGGTTGGTTTGAATTACCAACCAATAATTTTCTGGTGACAACTTACATGTATCCACTACTAGATCAAATCATTGAGTTATGGTGGGTATTTTGCAGTCCTTTATTTCAGTTATGTGGTGATTTTTTAATGTTTATTTTATTATTTTGTTATTGTTGAATATAATTAGATCTTACCTATATTTGTCTAATCAAGCCCTAGTACTATATAGAAATAATAATTTTAAAATATATTAATACATTGCTTATAATGATTTTAATAGAAACTATGTTCATTTATCAATCAAATTATTTTAAACATATTATGACATTTATTTTTGAAAATAATAGAGCAGCAAATAAGAAACATACCGTATGACTTCTTTCAGGAACATGAAAAACACTTATTTAAACATTAATGCGATGCTTAATAATATATATGACAATGAAAGAATATCCATACCAATTACAGTATTATATATCTTTCACTCTATATGAACAAACTTTAAATCAATGAAATCACATAATTTTAAATATCTTGAAAGTATAAAACTTGTCAAATGCCACTTAAGTCATACAGATGAAATAGTAACTACAGTGCTGTTTCAATCGGGTTTAATGATCGGCAGAAAAAAATTAGTTGCCACACTGGGAAATATGTTTTGGACAAATTTTAAATAATATTTGTTTATTAATAGATCTAACAAACCATAAAATAAAATTTCAAGTACAAAACTAGATCATTATTACTACCGGTACATTCAATACCATGTTATTAATGTAACCTAAATTTCACAAATGTTTGTGAAAATGACTTTTTTAAATGTAGTTTTAAGTTATATGTGTGAAATTATCAATACATTGATATTATAAATATGGCAATATGTTTAACTTAAATATATAATAAGTAAAGTTCTTTAAAATCAGGAAGTCTGATCTGGTAGTCTAAAGCCATTTAGAATCAGGTAGCCATATAACTAATTTTTCCTGGTCAGAGAACTACTGGCACAATTACTTTTTCTTTTTCTTTTTTCTTTTTGAGACTTTCAAACACCTTTAGCAGGTAGACTTGGATCTGAGAAAACCAAATTATGGAGGTCTATCTACTTGTATAAAAAACAAACAACAAATCTTTCCTCATTGCCCATATTTTCTGTCTTCCCTTTGAATATCTACTCACCAAAATTTATTTTTTAATTTTTATTATTTAATTACATTTATGAAGGTGTCATTGGATAATAAAATGATATGTTTCAAGTGTACATTTCTATAGTATATCATGTATATGTGTATTGCATTCACCACCCAGAGTCACTTCTTCATCACCATATATTTGACCCCCTTTGCCCTCTTCTACCACCCTCCTGACCCCTGGGTAAACACTACACTACTGTCTGTGTCTATAAATTTCTATTTGTTTCTCTTGCTCATTTGTTTCTTTCAATTTTATATTACACATATGGTTGGATAGAAGTGATGTAGTACATATCTAAAAAGAAAAGTTGAGACACTGCCATTTACGACAACATGGATGGATCTTAAGATTATTATGCTAAGCAAAATAAGTCAGATAGAAAAACTAAAGCACCATATGATTTCACTCATATGCAGCATAATAATTTCTTATTTATACTTGACCAGCCCCCCAACTGTGAAACTATTACAGGAGCTAGAAATAAACTTTAAAGATCTAATAATAAGGCATTAAAAAAATTCAAAGCATGAGTGTTTCTGTTTATTATTGAAAGATTTATCCTTAAGGTTATTTCCTACATAAAAAAAATGTTCTGGGAGTCAGGATATGTATTAATCATAGTAATTATAAGGATTGATTGAGGGGGAAAAGGCTCAGAACAATCATGAAGGAGTATCTGTACCTGTCGCCTTTAGATATTAATTTATTTTACATGTATTGCCCTGAAAATTTCTCTTTCAATGAAATATATGTTCTACAAATATGTGAGTATATATAGGTACAATTTATTTTTAATGGTTACAACCATTCCATAATATGGCATACCATTATTAAAACATAAATTTTAAAATATTAAATTAATGTTTAATAAATACATCCATTTTCAAATCTTTGTGTGTATATGATTTTTGTGTTGTTACATTCATAGAAGTTATATTTTCAGGTAATAGACAAGTTTATTTACAT